>KN824867.1:0-65950 GCA_000827395.1 Paxillus rubicundulus Ve08.2h10 | reverse complement strand
GACAAGTCCCTTGTCACTAGAAAATGGAAGTCCTTGCTACATTTCATTGGCCTGACATCAATAGTAGTATTTGAAACAAAAATTTCCACACATTTTAGACCATAATTAATTAATTAGTACACATTTTTGGTGGATAATTATCTGTAAGTTGTATCCTAAGAAAAAACACGAGTGATATTCTTTGATGTGCTGCTGGACACTACTGGATCATCTGTAGACAACTGTGGTGAGCTGTAGCAACCGTGGGAATCTGGAGTGCACTGTGGTGCAGCTGTGGCTCTGTGTGCTCGGCTATCTTATTGACTTAATTGTCTTAATGGTCTACCCCAGAAAATTGTGGCACCATAAGATCAGTAAGTTGGTATAAGTTCCGAATAAGATTAAATAAGATTTTTATACGTTTACTGATATGTGTCAGCAGAGGCACCGCTACTGCCAAGGCGGACGCAGAGAGGAGTATTAGCGCCACAAAACAAGTGACCCCATTCTTATCTGTGCTGATCTCTCCGTAAGAAATTGAACCGCACCTCTCTTCTCACCAGCTCGCTCTCGTTATGCCATCAAGCATCACAATCTTACTCCTCCTAATCGTCATATTTGCTTTCTGTCTCTCTGGCAATGGCGTATATGCGTTTGGTGCAGGCAACATTCCATCGTAAGTCTCATCTTATGCCCGATCGCAGTCTACACAGTGAGACTTTTTTTTCAGCTTCGCATACATGGAGGGAAAGGCTTTCAGACACGGTGATATTGTGGGTACTATGTGTTAGGTACATACGGCTCAGCGTCTCAGTCATAAACTCTAGGAAGATACTCTCGCAGAACTCTTAAAGAAAGGCGCAGGCGGTGGCTTTGCATTGGCCAGTCTTATCTCCAGAGGAACGAAGTTTGGAGGCTTGGACGTAAAACGCGTTTACTTCGGGTGAGCCAATATCTGAACAGGGTTCGACCACTGCTCAGACGTATTCATGCATACCAGAAACTGGCTAAGAGACTATAGCCAGGTAGCTATGCTATTCACATAGCTACTGATCTAAGTTTTGAAACTTACCTGCACATTAGGCCGTCGACATCGGGACCTTGAAGAAGGTCAACATGCAGGTATGGCCCTTGTCTTTGTACCTGTCTATTATTCACACATCGTAGAATATCATCAACCTTTGCATGGTCCTTGGGTTCATGGTAAGGTGGTCACACCAAGCTACATGTACAGAGATGATGTATTGTGTCAGGCTCATGGCTATGCCACCGAGGAATTTGAAGTCACCGAGCAGCGTCTCGGCTGCTATCTTCCTGTGAGTGATGAGCTCATCTGATGAGACATCAAAGTATTAAGAATCGGTTTGACTAGACAGAGCACATCGATAACCCCAAAGGATACGGCGATGGTGAAGACGCACGGCGGTATCACTCGGGTTTACGTGGTCCAGTGGATGTATGCTCTGTATTTCTATCATCCTTGACATGCTCTGAGCATCCTGATTTTAGCCGCGCGAACTCGAAATAGACAACAGAACTGGAATGAAGAACTACATCGCGAATGGTGGGCGGCCATCCTCATTATCTTGTGTGTCCATGTGCTCACTTCCACCTCTCAGAGAACGGAAGTTGGGATACCTCCAAGGCTCTTGTTCGCCGTACCATTGAGCGATCCATTCATTTGGGGCGTCAATACCGTACAACCAAGAACAAAGCCGACCAATACGAAGCTTTCCGTCTTCTAGGACAAGCAGTGCGTTCCTTCAATCTAACATCCAGGATCAATGTTTTGACTATTCGCTCTAACGCAATATTTCTACCAGCTCCACACCCTCGAGGACTTTCCTGCGCATTCCAACTTCTGCGAGCTTGCACTTGTGTCACATGGTTTCCAACAGGTGTTTTTGCACGTGGGTGATAGTGTGCGTGTGGGTACGCCTCAAGGGAAGTCTGTTGCGCCGCTCGTCACAGGTACGACCTGGGTCGTGGTAAGATAACGATCGCAGTCTGATAGATTGATGCGCAACATACAGGAACTTTTGGATCAAGCGACTTCTTGCATAGTTTATTGGGAGGTACGAATCTCTGCATTCAGTGTATTGCCTGTGTTTCACGATGTCATGCAGAGGCTACTGATCATATCGTAAGTTCCCTCTCCACCTTTGAACGCCATAACTTAACACCGTTTCGTCAAAATTCCTCCAGAGCGAGGTAAGCCCGTCAAACTCTCATCGGCGCAGTGCCATTACGCACGCTCCCCCAGGCCTCAGTCTCGGATCTTAACAAAGAGCTCGACAAAGCGCGCTCCAAGTCGACAACTAGGGGCCCTGCTGATACGCTACGTGACCTTTTCGTCAAGATTCCAGGCGGAGGGGGAAACGAGATGACCCGCGAAATGGAAGGGATCGAGCGTATTAGGGCAGGGCCCGCTCAGGGCGGCAAACGCCCTGAGGATATGAGCCCGCAGGAAGTACACGCGGTGCTTTGGCAAGTGCTCAGTTTCAGGGACTCTGGTTAGTGCGACTGCTAGGTCGTTATCGGCCCCCATGTGTTGATTTTTTCAAAATCAGTGTCGAAGAAGATATCAGCGACAATCGGTTCGTTATCAAGTTTCGTTATCTTGAACTATCCGATAAGCCTCTCACAGAGAAGATTCCCGGGCTGGGTTCCGTCATCGACAGTATCGGTGAATCCATCTCGGGTAAGCTGTTCGAACTTGCCACTTTCATGCCTTTTTGAGCCCACCTTCCTTTGATCAGTCTTCGTCTTCACCACTCTGGAGGTCAGTAACCTTTTCTGGAGATCATAACTGCTAAACCTTCGTTCTCGAATTTCCAGCCATTCTTGAAGCCCCTCATGCAGACTGCGACGTCTGGACTGCAGCTAGCTTCTAGCGAAGTTATTGATACACATGATCAATACGAGGTACGTGCGGTAATACGTCCCCGCGGCAGACGGACAGCCAGAGCTCACGTGTCCTCTTCTTTCCCTAGGTGTTCAACGATCCATGGGCTGTGAGTACTTCCCCTATCTTTCCTCTTCCCTGACCCAGTGAAAGTGGAGATAATAACTTATCGCCCTACTTATCGCCCTACTTACGCTTTTTCTGGCAGAGCGATCCGACTCACTCCTTTCTTAGCAAGGACCACTTCGTACGTAAGGCCTCACTTGTGATCAATTTGAAAGTTAATGTAGTGCGTTTGATGAACGCGCTTGGGATGTAGAATCTGATTCTGAACGAGCCTGCGGGAAATCTTGCTAAGATTATCCTGGTGCGTTCGAAAAAAAAATTATCCGCTATCCTGACTTTTCTTGTGTTGCAGACGCATACAGTGAACTCGGTGGTCAAGGCTTGGGATGATACGTCCATCAATGTACATCAAGTGACTGACGAAGTGTTGCAATGCCTGTAAGCTGGCGCCAGCCCAGCTCTCGATTCTCAATTTACTCACACCTTATGCACAGGTTCCACCCTGACTTCTGCAACCCCTCTTCCAAGGTTCAAACAGAGATGGTGGACCATATGCGCACGTGGGCTAGAAGCCTTGGCGCTAACCGCGATGAAATTCTCCGTCGCCTTAGTAAAGAGGCGGTGCGGGCGCACCAGAACACTCGTCTTTCAGGAGAAGGGGGCCCTCCTACCGCGCAGGGTTCGTATGGATATAATCAGGGGGTGCAAGTTCAGCAAGATATGCAGGGGCTCATAACGCAAATCCCAGGCGTCGCACAGGCACAGTCACTTCTGAATATGGGCGGTGGAGGACCACAAGGGCCCAGGAGGGACGGCCCAGGCTCGGGACCGTTCAGTCTTGGCTTTGGAGGTGGCCCTGGACAGTCCCACGGCTTTCCACCTGGTGGAGGGACATCATCGTATTATCCGTCTACACAGATCCCCAGCTTGTCGAGTCATGGAGGAGGAGGGATGTCGACCTACTCTTCAATTACCAATTCCTATGCGCCTCCTGCTGGCCCACCTTCTTCGAGCGATTACGTCAGCCACGGACACAGCTCTGGCTATGCGCTGCCGCCAGCGCCCGACGGTACGTCGTTCCCCGCCATAGGCCGAGGTGGTGGTTCGTTCGCCCCGCCGTATGCCCCGCCCCCTTCCTCTCCCCCGTCAAGAGTACTGGGACCTTCCTTCCCCGGAGCGGAACACACTCACGCCATCGGTGCACACGGCCACCAAGGTTACGGTGCCTATGCTGGGCCACCTCCGGGAGGCCAACATTCACCAGGGGGCTTCCCTAGTCCCAGAGGACACATGCACTCGTTCCCTGAAGCGAACCTGTACGACCGACAGTCCCCACCCCATGGCTTCCCTTCGTCTGGTCAGGAACATCATCATCCCCAAGCACGCCGCAGCGGACGGTGAAATAGATAAGCTGGGAAATGCAAAAATAGCATCCGTATGGCGTTTGCTTGATGGGACTGCCGATGCCGATAGAAATCCGACATTTCATGAGATTCAGGAATCCGTATTGTTTGTCATCGTACCACTCTTGGTGGTGTAAAGAGAAGTCTGTACAATTGGCACAAGTTTCACTTTGTATTATGGTACAGGTTGGTGATGCAGGGGTCGCTATGGACTAGTGAAGTTGTTTGCCTGGCAAGGTGTCAGGTTGCAAGAGAGTACAATGCGAATAACAAGTGTCGGTGGTATTACATTGAATAGCTACGATATTATATGCATAGTGTAGGTAAGATAAAAAGGATGACATGTAATCCAAAGGGAACATGGGGAGAGCTATTTTTTGAAGGATTAGGGGAATAAATCATTTCAAGGTGCGCACTCTTCACGTTCGACGATAGTCATAAGTCCAGGCACATTGTGTACTTTGTCCAGGGCGACAGGTTTTTGTGAGTCTGGTCGTGACGACCGCGAGGCCGAAGCGTAGTATCGTATCTGTTTTTGACCTCGTCGTCAGCACTCACAAACCTCCTTTCTGGACCAGCCACGGGAAGTGACACGTACCTGCACCCTAAATGTCCCGTCCTTCCTGTTTTTCGGTATACGTATGTTGCACACCCAGCTGTCCAGGAGTAAGCATCGTCAACTGACCCGTCCAAGACAGGAAAGTGTGGACAAACGTACCTTTCTTCCACGAGTACGTTGGCACCCAGGAACTCTGCCTTCTCCAACAAACTAGCTCGCGAGCCTCGCAACAGCTTTGAAACATCCACCGCTCCTTTGCAGAGAAACAAGTCCCCATGCACCAACGGAACCCGACGCTTGCATGTTGCGTCCTCCCCACACAACGAAGGATGAGTGATTGGCTCGCCCGAGGCAAAATCGAGAGTGTCAGCCTTGGAATTTTCTTTGACCCGTCTTAGCTTGATCAAGACATTTGCGACGGATGAGACCGTCAGTGGCATTCTGATGGGAGATGGAGGAGAGGATATCATTCAGATTCGTATGTAGGAAAGGATTGTGGCAAAGTGACTTCGCCAAGTGGATACTTATTGAAGCTGCGAGCGGAGTTTGGATGGAGTTATGAAAGGACGATTGGGTCTCGGTCAACTCATCACCATTTCCACAATCGACATTGTTCTCAAGCCTCCAACAAATGTTCAAAGTTTGGGTTCAAAAACACGTTTATGATGGCGGCAGCAGAACAAATAATAGCAAGCTGCCCAAGGTGCTTAACATTTGCCTCGTGGGTTAACGTTAACTCCTCCCATGCGGTTGGTCCTCTTTCAGCGGCTATCTCATCGATTTGGAACAAGTGACAGCGCCTCAGCAAGACAGGCATCAAGCATACTGATGCCCCCGGCTCGAGTGTCAAGGTCCTATGAACCAAGTCCAGCCCATTCCTCTACTTGTTGATTCTCCTCTTTGTTCACCAGTAGGCGTTTCTTCTTGGCGACGACCACATCAGTCCCGGCATCCGTCTGTTTCAGGCCCAGCATAGTTTGATGAACTACATGCTCATCAGGTAAGTTGCGAACTTGTCCGGGCCAGTCGGAAATCAAACCACCAACCTTTCCCCGAAACAATGTCGTCAGCTATCGGTCTGCTTCCAGAGGTGATATATCTGGCTGAGACTCCTCGTGCGAGTAGAGGTCGAGATAACATTTCCTCAAGTTCGGCTTTCAGAGTTGCGGTTTTTGTGCTCACTCGCTTCCTTTGATATTTAGATGGCTTGTTCTCGTCCTCGGGACCACTCATATTGTCAATGTCAATTTGGATAACTTTATTGAAGGTCCAGATGGCATGCTTACCTCAATATGTCTGAGTCAACTTCTATTTCCATCGCTTCAGCCGTTTCTCTCAGCCAGTTGCGCTCATGATTCCGTTTTTTGACTTTGTGCTGCTGCGAATCAATTTGCCTGGCTAAATGAATGCGCGTTTTCAAGCTATCTACTAGGGTCAATTCCATTGGGAGTTCAGGAATGTCAGAGTCGTCTGTTGTGACGCGTAAGGGAGTAGACATCAGTCCGAGAACGGATCCACTTACGACGACCAAGACTCGACAATAGTGTTCTTACAACCCTCCTCTCGTCGGGAGCACACATGAGCAAACTAAAGCCCTGGCGCATAGCACGTGCAGTCCGGCCATTTCGATGAATGAAGATGTCAGCGGAACGTGGAATCTGGTAATGAATAACGTGGTCAACGGCTGGTATATCAAGACCTCGTGCAGCAATGTCGGTCGCAAGCAGAATAGCATTGGGGACAGTCTTAAATCTGTCAACGAAGGTTTAGTTCAAAACAGAGAGAAGATAACGATGGCATGATGGAGGCGGTACCTATCAAGATTTTTTAAACGCTGGCGTTGCTCCAATTGTGAATGTAAAGGGAACACCTTGAGGTTGAGGAGCTCCATGAGGGGCATGAGACGCCTGATGCCGTCAATTGCTGACAGGAACACGAGGGAACGGCCTGGATAACGCAAGAGAAAGTAATACAGGTAGGTGTCCTGTGGGGAAGTGACGTGAACAGAACATGTAGGACCAACGTGCTGATGACTTACCTTGTCTGCTGAGAGGCACTCGATTTTGCTCTCTTGGAGCGTGGAGACGACGCCACCTTCTGGGCTGATGTCAATGACCTCAGGTTCCGGGTCACGAAAATCGAGACGGAGAAGAAGATCGTCTACGCAGTTACCGTGGAGTGAGAAGTGTGCTTTGAGAGCGAGAGTGTGACTCACCGAGGGTGCTGGAAGGTTTGGACTTTCCTGTTTTGCCAACCTTGGGGCGGGAACGACGTTTAAGATTCCGCTGGAGGTCCTTGCTTAGCGTCGCGGAGAAAACAAATGTTTGCAATCCATCCTCGGGAGATATGCCATTTTCCTGGGCAGTTCCCTCTGCTTCTATCTCGTCCTCTCTAGATTAGACAAGTCAGACAATCATTCATCTCAGGACGCCTGCCTTACTTTGACTGGCGGACAGTGAGACGCAGTATATTGTCCATTTCAGCAAAGTGACCGGCTTCAATCATGCGATCTGCCTCATCCAACACGAGGAACCTCATATTTCGAACTTGTTGTACAAGCAATTCATCCTGGGGGGGCACGCTATTTCAACAATGTTGGCACACTGAGACCAAAGACATACTTCTTCAAGGGTGTCCCACAACCTCCCAGGTGTCGCAATGAGAACGTCGATTCCGCGGTCTAGAAGACGGCGTTGTTTCTGGACCGACATGCCTCCGACGAGCACAGCGATACTAACAAGGGGTAAACCTTGCGCGTCTTGTGTGCTGTTTGCAGGTGCCTTCCCCTTTCTTTTGACATTAGATAGATCGACTTCCCCGTGCTCCTCTTTGACGGTAGTACTGACGATCCTGGAGAATGCATTGAGATGGTCTGAAACTTGCAATGCGAGTTCTCGGGTGGGAGCAAGGATCAAAGCTTGTAACTTGCGCCTCTGTGTTGCGGGCCTGGGCTGGGCAAGTATGTGATGAAGAATGGGCAAACCGTAAGCAAGCGTCTTCCCTGAGCCCTGAATATTGCCCCCGTCAACACGAGTAGCGTATGAAGAAGCGCATGTCACAGACAGTTTCTGCCACGCCAACGATATCACGACCTGAGAGTGCAAATGGCAGTGCTTGTGACTGGATCGGAGTGGGTGAGGTGAATGATTGTTTATGCAACACCTGCAGTAGGTGAGGGTGGAAGTTGAAACTGTGCCATTTAGGCAGCAAAGTTGCGGCTGTCACGCAGATAACTCAGTCTTATAAAAAATCACGCAGTAAAAAGTATCGTAAAGCGTACAGTCAAAAGGGAAGGCGGGAGCCAAGTGGGCGCCTTCTCCAGCTGCAGCTTTGCGATCTGCCGACGAGGGCTTGTTGATGTTGTCTGGGACCTCTAAGACCTACCGTAGGTTCGGAGATATTAGACGCATGCTGAGATTCGTGCAGAATAAGGACGAACATTAAACTTGACCACTCTTCCACCATCTGTCTCCTCATGAACGATTTCGACATCGTCTACCTCCTCGAGTTCTAATATTCCGTCGTCACCATCGAGACCAGTTTCGACTGGTCTCGAAACCGATTTCCACGGCAAGTCGTCGAGTGATGCATACTGAAGTTTGACCTTTTTGCAGGACGATCTGGATTGCTGGCGAGATTTTCGCTTAGCGTTTGATAACGCAGCCATGTGATGTTTCAGAGTCATAAACGATGACAAGAGGTAAGTCAGGGTAAATTTTCATGACTCTCAGTACCAATTTTTGTGGACGACAGCAGTGTTTGGCAAAGCCTTTAGATCCAAACAAATGCTAGAGTCTATAAATGGGGCTACCATTGATTTGTGGGTCCACCTTTTGCACCCTCCCGAAGCAAGCAACTGCAGTAGATCGCATCCAGAAATCCTCAGTGTGTCTGGTCCCCCGTGTCCTTTTCCCTTCGTTCTCCTCGTTTGCATCCACCCACTTGACCACTTTGGTTCATTGATTTGTATCCACACCAGATCCCCTTTTTATTCGCTTCCCCCCTGGTGGGTGCTATTCCGGACAGACTAGCCATAATACTCACGCGTGTGCCAGAGGACAAGTCAAATCATGTCCCCACTCCCTACCCTTCCAGTTGAAGTTTGGAGACAAGCTTTTATCATGATCATCCGAGTCCCCGGTGCACTACTTTCTGACCGACTGGATCCGTTTTCCGAAGGTCGCGAGGTTGATGTTTATTGGAACAGGGATCTTCTCACCCGTTCAGCCCTTCTATTGGTCTGCAAGGATTGGCATTCTATAGTCTCTGAACTTATTCACGAACATTTACACTTGACTTGTTCGAAACAAGTTGCCATTCTTGCAGACCGCCTGGAGAAAAGCAAGGCAAACGATTGTTCGCGTGACCTTGGATCCCTGACTCGCCGTATCGACGTTCAGCTGCACAATCCGGCCCCAAAACACTCGGAAAATCTTGCACGTCTACTCAGGTGCACTCCCAACCTCGAGATTTTCATCAACAGCAACTTCTACATGACGTTGACACCAAATTCACAGTCCATCCTGCCTCCCGCACAGACTTCCCCCGAAGTCATAAAAGCCCTGCTGAGGACAAGTGCCCATTCACTCCGCCGTGTCGAGTGGACGTGCAATGAAAGCCCTGGTTGGAGTGATCTAATGGGTGTCCTGCGGGATTTACGTGGACTATGCAGCCTCACCCTTGCCAACATACACGGCTCGTTCTCGGAAAAACCCCGCCAAGAGCATCTCATCCTACCTAACCTCAAAACCCTTATTTTGGGTGACAGCCCCTCATTCTCTCACGCATCGCTGGGAAATGTCCCTCTAAACACGCTCTTGATGATGCTTTCCGAGTCTCCGAAGCAATTACCCTGCCTACAGCGCCTCGAAGGGTTCTCGCCCTTTAGTCCCGATTTTCTGCGGACGCACGGCCATAAAATCCGCATTGTTCGGACCGTCGCCTACACGCCCCTATTACCTGAAATCATTGCCAAATGCCCTAATCTCGAGACGTTCATCACTATTTTCCCTCACCAGCAGTTAGACCACCTCTCTCACCCGTCTCTGAGGCGCATCGGAATTTTCCCCATCAGCGAGGACCTCGTCGGTGTGCCTGTGCAGATATTCGCTGCGTACATCATGAAACCCCTGGAAGACCTGATGTGCCAGATCGAGGAGTCTGACTTGCCTAAGCTGGTGCAGATTCGCATTAGGAACGTTGGGACATTGGCCGGGGTTGTGGAGCACCCCGTCTTCACCCAGAAGTGGTGGAATCGATGGAACTCCAGAGCCGTGCGCTTCGACGACAAGGACGGGAAATCTTTCCAAATGGGGAATCCTAGTCAGGGTACGGCAACCTCTGGGCGGCAAGGCAATGCATAATGGAGCCGTCGACCATCCATATTACCACTTCTGGTCACGTTTCGATGGCAAGCTCGTGCTGTTACCCTTGCAATTGTGGTTCCTTTCTTTCTCGCGGTGGCCATGCTATGACGTTAGCTTTGATTGACATTGTCCTCTCTGCCTTCCGCCCCTTGCTATACTTCAGTTTTTTGGACAACGTTACTCCTGATACTCGTACTCATGGTTGCATAGTAAACTATAACTAGCTTTTCTTTTCTTGCTCTTATTCAGGCCACAGATACGCTCACTAGAGGCGGGATAGGGTTTATGGATATTCATATACATATACATAATATAATACATAGTCAAATGTCCTTGTGTTGTCCGAGCAGACTAAACGAGTGTGAGGCAGTGAAGATTAACCACCAACGGATAAAGGAGTGTATGGAGATGTGATATCACCGGCAGGCCAACTATCAGTCGGGAAAACATTAGCTTCCGTATAGCCGTGACATGATAGTAGACGTACCAGCCAGATTGGCGGGCTACAATCTCTTGCGCAGGAGGGTAACGACTCTGGTCTTCTTGACCTCTTTCCCCTGTTTTCCAAAGTAACGTTCGCTTTCGAATGACCAATGCAAGCTGCCCACTATCCAGTCTGCAAGTCCCTCAACGTAGATTGCAACGTCCTTGTCGATCTTTGAGCCCCACGACGGAAGGTTCTTCCTGTCCTCGATGAACCGATCGATCGACTGTCTGCACATCTCGCCGACAAAATCGACGGCGGTTTGTAGATCTAGGCCTTGTTCGTTCATAACGACGTCAATCATATTATGCATGTGGCCCTTGGACTGCTCGACGTTATATGAGAATATGTCCTGAGTGAGAAGAATCATGATTGAGGTCATCAATAACTTGAACACTGAACTTTGACCCGTGGACGAGATAGCTTACATTAGACCATGTGACAAGGTCATTTGTAGCCTCACCTAAACCACGAATGATTGGATGGTCCATGACTTCGTCAGGGATGTCGAGGTTGTTGGCGTATTCGATGAGGGCCCAACAGGGTTTACATCCGCTGGTGTCGCGACGGAGAGCGATGTAGGATTCGAGATCCGGAACGTAGCCACTAGCACGGTCGATGGCCTGTTGGTTTACTGATTGGAAGAAAAACTCCATGGTCTCAATGTACCTTTGGCATGCACCAGGACTTGCGGTGTGAACTACCCGCGTGTAAAAGCTGTCCTCATGATGAGCACGCCGTTCCAACCGAGGGATGAGGAAGGTGTACTTACTCTTTGGTCATCCTGTTGAGACGAGCGGAGGAACGATACGTGTGCGGATTATGTAGCGAGTTCATGACGACGTTGGATATGTCCTGGATTCCGCGGTTGTCCATATCGTCGGAAAGGTTATCGAGGTGGAAAAGCCAGTTCAAGAAGTCGGCGCAGACTCGAAGCTGGGGGTAGCCAACATTGGGATAGCACATTGCTGTAAGCCGACCGGCCTTGAGGCCATGAAAAGCACGACGAGACTGCTCATCGAGGTAGGGATCACCATTGAACAGCCATCGCTTTGACTCGATAGAGACCAGCCTGTGGTTTCTGTTCATGCGCAGGTCGAACGTGCAATGCGAGACAAGGTCGGGGATTACGATCTTCGTAGGTGCCGATAGAGAGACGGGTGACATTTTGTAAAAGAAAGACCAAAGGAGTGACAGTGAAGATGGCAGGCAAGGAGATAGATGGAATGAGATGGGATAAGATGGAATAAGATGGGGTGCTGTCGAACTCCAGGCTTATAACCTGGATAGATAAACCGGTCAGCTTTTAAACCAACCAGGTGCGCACAGCAATGAACCAGCGTTGCATGGTGTGCCAAAAGTCCGTTCATTTTGAAAGCGGGCTAGCGCATAGCCATACGGCAGGTAGGCGGGGAATGCAGGTAGCGAATAACAGCGATGCCTCGCATTGGAAGTCTAGGATCTGTAACAAGAAGGCCAACGGATTACCGCGATAACTGGGGGTCGCTTCATGGAACCATATCGGGGGAAAGCACATGCCACAGGCTCTCTCCGTGACAGGATAACGGCGGTTCAATCACCTGATATGCTGGAAAACGACGACGCATCCATGCAGGGACTCAGAAGAGTGTCGGCGAGAGTGGGAGGCTGACAGTGGAAATCGCCCGGTTGAGGAGGGAATTTACCCGAGCACCAGTAAGCTCTATCGGGTGTCCGCTACTGGGCTTTTGCCCGACGGCGTCGCACCAACGAGTGTATAAGACCAGTGTGTGTACTCGACAAGAAAGACGACTTCTTGATCTTCTGGCAGAGCGGTGAGTGGGGGACGAGCATAACGGCGGAACGCGATTATAATCACCAAGTTACTACGTACATCTCTGGCGAGTGGCATTCTCGTATTGGGTTCGAGTTTATAAGTTGCATCTGATGTTAGTTTCGTTGGTGAACACATGCTTACATAATAACTAGAGGGGTGCTTGGATCACCTTATACTAAGCATTCAGCCGTGACGGCGGGCACTGCGCTCAGAACTTGGCTCGCACACCGAGATGAGCGCCTCAGACAGCCCTACGCACTTTTCTTCATCACCGAGACGATCATTTGGTGTCCCAAATGCATTGGGAATCCTAGCCGCTGAAGCAGATATCCAGGAGTCTACGATGACTACCAATCGGGAGCGCGGTCAGCCTAGGTGCATATCTTGGGCCCAACCAAGTTTTTTGTCAAGGCTGAGGAACCAAGACGAGGAAATCGGTGTCAAGTCACCGACCTCGGAACGACCACCCATCCCAAGTGCACTTCATGCTAGAGAACCGACCTCCACGTCGCTGCCAGTGTTGCCCATGGTAGTGCTGTCTATCGTGAGTGTGCCGACTAACCAAGTCGACCATATTCTAAAGGTGGTATAGGCCATGCTAGGAGAGTTTTTGTCCGCCAATGTAGCCATGCCATTCCTGTTGTTCATGGTCAAGGGTGCGTCGTAGTCTGGCGCTTCATCGTTTGGATCTGACGGGGGCGTGTTGCACAGGATTCAACGAGTTTGAAGACGAATCGGACATCGCCTTCTATACCGGCATATTGGGTGCGTCGCGTTAGGTCTCATTTCGGTCCTTGGCTCACCTCGATGCAGTGGCCGCGTTCTTCCTGACTCAGTTCCTTACTTCATTACTATGGGTCAATATCATCCCTACCTTTTTCTGTTGCTACTAACAAGATCATATAGGCTACTGTGGCTGAAAAACATGGTCGTCGTACTGTGTTGACCCTATCCTTGTTCGGGAGCGCCGTCACCGTTTTACTTTTTGGCACTTGTACATCTCTTCGCCAGGCAATCGCAGTTCGACTTCTTCAAGGCATCTTTGCTGGTGCAGTCGGTGTGGCTCGTGGGGGTGTTGCCTCGGTGACCGATGCTACTAATGAAGGCAGGGCGTATGCCATCATGGGGTACCCAATATTATACTCTTTGCCCCACGAGTTTGCTGATTGGTCATTTATGATAGCTTTTGCTGGGGATTTGGAGGTGTGGCGGGTGCCATTATCGGAGGATCATGTGCGTCACGTCCGGTAGCTGGTAACGATTGCCCTTGCTCAAACAATCCACTCCAGTCGAACGTCCAGCTGAAAAATGGCCAGAGGTGATCGGTCGTGTTCCGCTTTTGGTAAAGTATCCGTACCTCTTGCCGTGTGCTGTCGCTGGCTGCATCACTCTGATCGGTGAGCTTTCTGTTCTTTCTCTCGTTTATATCACATCAACTTGTCGTAGGCTCGTTCTTGTCGCTTTTCCTGGGTCGCGACGGAGGACCAAGGGAGGGCGCGATTCGCCTTCCACCGGAGAAATTCGGAACTCAGCAACCGTCGGTACCCGGAGAAGGCGAGGTGATCAACGAGACTCTCGACGAGGAACAGCCGCCTGGTTTCTTCCGTAACCTGAGGCAGCGAATTTCAGTGTATATTTTGCGCTCGCCAGTGACTAACACAGCCAACATCTCCCCATCGTCTTCTGTCCCACTCATCTTGTCCCCTCGTCTGAACAGACAACGAACGAACCGGGCGAACGGGTCTGCGTATGGCTACAATGGGAATTACACGAACAGACTGACAAACACTACGGTGGCACGTGAGAGCGTGGCGAGCACGACAAGGAGGTGGAGGAAAAGTCATGATTATGATGGACACCAGTCACCATACGACAGCCCAGACCTCAATTTCACGCAGCGGCTTTTGATGGCGAACGAGAACGCAGTGACGAACATCGCAGACCTGTGGGTTGCAGCTGCGATGAACGTAGATACCGAGGAGCAGTATCACTTGGATGCTGGAATAGGGTCGGACGAGGAGCGGGCAAGGTCGGACGGCGAAGAGTATTCTGAAGCACCAGACATTCTAGGATCCTCTCAGACCGCTTCATCGCACGCTGTCCTGCGGTCATCATTGGCGAAATTCACACCTCCAGGTGCACCACTGCGCTCTGTCTCGAGAACTCCCGCTCTAGGTTCACCGTTGCTTGGCGACATCCGTTTAATGCGTCGTTCGTCGTCGAATGTCCCCAGCATATTTGCCCATGTGGGTGTTCGTACGCCGCCTGCTGTGCTCGATGCACAGCTGCGCGAAGTTGAGCCCCCTCGTGACTCTTTAACGCCTATTCTCGAGCGTCAGAGCCTGGCAAGTGCCAGTGGGCGCGATGCAGGTGCCGAGGATGGTGTAGCTGAGAAACCACCATCCTTAGCCTCACAACTTCCCATATTGGTCATCATTCAATATGGTATGTTGGCGTTGCATAGCACGACGCATGATCAGATTTTCTTGTCGTATCTCGTGTCGTAAGTGGAAACTGTTGTCCCGAGTGTATCACGATACTGATGATGGTGGTGATAGCGACTACGAATCTGGGGGGCTGAACCTGAACCCAGGACATTTCTCGCAGCTCAGTATGTCCCCTCGCTCTTGCGGAGTCGCAGCAGTACTTGACGTGATATTTACAGTTGCTGTGATGTGCCTCTTCCAAATTGTCTACCAATTCTACCTTTATCCGTGAGTAGTCCCTGTCTTATGCCACATCCTTGTGCTGATACTACTTGCATCAGAAATATCGGGTACGTACTCATCAGTCTTAGCAGCAACCTATACTGATTTGAATCATCAGACCTCCCCGAGGTCGCTTCTCGCACATGGCTATGTTCCGTCTTGGATCTCTCCTATTCATTCCCGCGTACCTCACCGTCATCATGTATCGAGTTTTCGCGAGTCCGACGGATGACGGTAACTTCATCCTTATGAGTGGTAAGCTCCCTTTAGGGATACACATCTTCCTTTAATAGCCATTTTGGCTCACGATTTGTGCTCTCAATAGCACTTGCCATCAGCACGTAGGAACACCCCTATTTACCTACACCCTCTTGTGGACTGACGGATTTGGCTGTAGCGCTGTTCGATACTGCGGTAACACATTTGGGTACACTGCAGCCTCTATCCTCTTAAACTACAGTTCGTTGCTCTGACTTCATAGTTATTGTCAACAAC
This sequence comes from Paxillus rubicundulus Ve08.2h10, assembly GCA_000827395.1. Lineage (NCBI taxonomy): Eukaryota > Fungi > Basidiomycota > Agaricomycetes > Boletales > Paxillaceae > Paxillus > Paxillus rubicundulus. The sequence goes on along the minus strand of KN824867.1, from coordinate 50,169 downwards.
AGATCTAATTAACTAACAGTGTCGCCCCCCGCGGCGGTGGGCTTTGCAAACGGAGTTGCACAGAGTATCGTCAGCCTGGCGCGTTGCTTCGGACCGATTCTTGGGGGCTATGTGAGTTTTCATCCCAATTGTGTGAACAAGCCTTGATTATATCTCGCCTGCAATTTCAGCTTTGGTCAACCAGCACCCAGAACGACCCGTCGGGGTATCCACTCGGATTCTTAGCCTGTGCAGGAGCCTGTGCACTAGCAGTAGCACATAGCTTTTTCATTCGATGAGTACCGCCAATGCATCGCATCGCCACTGTGATGACTTCTTCCCTCTTACCGCGTTTTCCAACACCGCTATGTCACCCATCAACCTGCACCCCATAGACTGGGTTAGTGTTGACCAGCTGTCCCCTCCCAGACCTTGTATAATATATAATTTGTCACGTCAGCATCACCGTCTACCGTTCCGCCGTGTGTCTGCCTCTGCGTCCTTCTCCCGAAGAATCAAACATCTCTCTTGTTGTCCTGACGGTCTACGTGTACAGGTCCTTTTTCAGTAAACATTCAGAGGACAGCTTTTGACAAGGTAATAACTGCATAGATGATGGTTCTGGAAGGGCACGTTGAGACGTCTTCGTCTCCAGTTCTTGAGCTAGGAGGCCCACATTTGAGGTGAATTCTAGAGCCTTTCAAGTGGTGGACGAAAAATGGAGAGGTAACTCGAGGTCAATTACTCATAGGAAGTCCTGCCCATCTTAGACAATTTTGTAAGCCTTGGAGGAATGTCAACATCATCTGATCCATCTGTAAATCAATGGCACTCCCTGACCCTAGCATGACAGGTCCAGGCAGACAGGCTCATTGGTGGGCGATCTGAGAAGCCAAGTGTGCGATTAGAGATGTTAACTACTAAGATAGCATAGCATTCGACTTGCATTCAAAATAAGGAAAGACTAAAAGGTCAGTCGATTCAACAACCAACAACGCCGACCGCTCATAATGACATGACCCCTGGAGCTCACAACGCCCTCTCCAAGGGCAACTTTTCTCGCAGCCGTTCGTCATACCGCCTCAGTAACAACCTTTCCACCCATCCATCTTTGGGGAACTGCTTGTTCCAGCGATTATGGAGGTGTACGGCGAAGATGTTTCGTAGCGCCCGATCGAGGCCACCGTTCTCCTCAAGCCCGTATCCTTCTGCCCAATGCCTATCCGAACGGTCAGGCGTGAACGGATCAGGAACACTGTTGTCGAGTCGACAGGCGAGGGGATCACTAAAACAGAAGGGGAGGATCTTGAATGGGGGGATGGATTCCGCAAGAAGGCGCCGCCATAAACGGAGATACAGAATTGCGCCCCAATCTGACGATGGAGAACGTGGAGGCGTGGAGGTGGCCATTAAATGGAACGCCTCGCAGAGGTAAGGCGAATGTTTTCGGAAATGCATGAGGGCGCCGTTTAGCGCTTGATAGACTTTTCCTGTGTGCAAAGTATTCATCATTTATCAATGTAGTATATTGATGCAAGGTAAAGTTACCCCAGCAGTCCCATTGAGTGACGAATTCGTGTTCGAGGAGCGGTTCGAGGTCGCGCGTGACGAGCATGTCCATGTCTATCCACATTCCGCCGTAATGCCAGATAACGAGCAGGCGAACAAGGTCACCATCCACCCATGCTTTCTTGTCGTTCAATTGCAAGAGTCCGCTACCCTCCATGGCTGTTCCCTTGGCAAGAGTTGGAATGTCAACGATCCCAAGTTCGAAGGAGTCTGGGAACAACCGCAGGTATTTCTGCACAATGGGATTCCCGCTCAAATCCCCGTTCGACCACAGCACGAGGCGTGACCGGGCTAGGTTTTGGGTCGAGAAGAATGACTTGAGCATGAACTCCTGTCGCTCTTCGAAGGGAGCGAGGTCCGTCCGCCAGTACGTATGGTAATGTGTACGGTCTTCTATCGATATCCATTCCTGCTGAGTAGGCTCGTTTTCGGGGAAAGCAACCGTGCCAGCAAAAGCGTAGCAATCCATCCCCATCCTCATAGGGACGCCCGCCTGTACCTCGAATCTCTTCTTCCCATACACGGCGTCGCTGATGTTGTACGATGGACTGACGCGCTCTGGGTTAAAGCAACCTGAGAGAGGCGCTATGGGCTGCATCTCTGCCGCGATCCAATTACGGTCGTAGAATACGAGATCTATGTGCAAATGCGGTTCGAACATGTACCACACCCACCACAGCACCAGGACGGTGATTGGTACCACTAATTTCAAGAGGTTGTATAGAGTTCGTGGGCGGAACTTTGTGCGACGGGGACTGTGTGAGGTTGAGCGTAGACCGCAACCAAAGGAAGATAGCGACCATAGACGCAGGGACCAGGTAGTGCGTGAACTTGAGGAGGAACTGCCCGAAGGCGGATATCTTGACTCGGAGACGTCGTGGATGGGCAGAGCTCGGTACCCTGCAGACGCCATTGACCTTTCTATGAGCTTGTCATCCGTTGAGAAGGTCTTTTACTGGTACGTTACCCTATACTTGGCAGTGTGGATTCTCAGGGTACCATGGTTTGTGGAACGCTCTCTACTTGCAAGCTCTAGATAAAAGTACAGTAGTAAATATTTGACCATCTTGCAGAAAAGATGAACTTGGAGTGGATTATTAGACAACTTGAAGAGTCAGAAAATTTCCTAGTGTTTTCCCTGCGTATCTCTTCTGCTACTAGTTCTTGCAGAAACTCTGTCCTGACGATGTTGCAGCACGCGACTCATGTCTTGGGACGACAGATCTATCGTCCTAATTGTTCTATTCTCCAGAGAGCGCTCTTTGTCTCTGCACGCAGGTTATCAGACCCATGGCCCCTCCCCCATACGCCCCAACATCTCTCCAACACGATTACCCCTTCGGATACACCCGCCCCCGAGCCCCTTCCCCGCCTGAATGAAACACTAGAGACAACCCGTGCCCGCCTCCTCTACCAGTCCCGCAAGCGTGGTACTCTCGAGAGTGATCTCCTCTTGAGCACCTTCGCTCGGGACCACCTCTCCACTATGTCTGAGGCCGAGTTGAAGGCGTACGACAAGGTACTGTCTTTCCCCTATTTCTCTATGGGTTGCGTACTTCTTGACCAACGTGATCCCTTATTGCTTAGTTGCTTGACGAGCCCGACTGGGACATATATTACTGGTCGACAGGCAACCGCACGCCTCCTGAACGATGGGCCAGCTCTTCAATTTTGGACAAACTCAGAGCTCATGCAAAGAACGAGGGAAAGGTGGTGCGGAAGATGCCCGCTCTGTCATAACTACAAGGTTGTCTCAGTCTTGTATGCTGTGATCTGGATTCTCTCCCTTGGCGGTATTCTGCAGCGTGTAAATGATGGGAAGCACAGTAAGATGCGAGCACGGCAACTACGTCAAGGGCATAGTTGAGTAGACTCATGGCAGTTCGTGATGGGACTACATTTCTTCTTCATTACCTCTCCCTCGCAGCTTCTGCTCGTATCTCTTCAGCAACAACCGCTCCACCCAACCACCTTTCGGGAACTCCTTCTCCCACTGATTATGCAAATGTAACGAAAATACCTTACCGAGTGTCTCGTCCAGTCCACCCCCATTTTCCAATCCGAGTCCCATCATCCACTTCCCACTTGATTTGTCAGGTTCGAATGGGTCGGGAAGTCGATTGTCCAATCGGCACGCACGAGCATCGCTGAAGCAAAACGGCAAGATCTTGAAAGGCGGAATCCCACCAGCGAGTAACCGTCGCCAGAGTTTCAGGTACAGCAATGCTCCCCAATCTGTCGAATCCGAACGGGGTGGCTTGGATGTTGCCATGACGTGGAAGGCTTCACAGAGATACGGCGAGTGCTTGTGGAAGTGCATCAGAGCGCCGTTCAACGCCAAGTATGGCTTATCTGTGGTGGAGAAGTGATACGTCAGGTCTGGTCAGTGATGTGTCCGAATGATAGTGGTGGTAACGGGAAATCAGACATACCGTAACAGTCCCATTGCGTTACGAACTCGTGTTCGAGTAGTGGTGCAAGGTCCCGCGTTAGTAACGAGTCCATGTCAATCCATACCCCTCCGTACGTCCACATAGCTAATAACCTCACAAGGTCTCCGTCCACCCACGCTTTCTTATCATTGACGTTCAAAAAACTGCTCCCCTCTAGCGCAGTCCCTCGTGCCAACACTCTGATATCAATGATACGCAATTCGAAAGAGTGCCGAAAGCGCTTCAAGTACTCCTGCAGGATGGGATTGCTGCCAAGGTCTCCATTGGACCACATAATGAGACGGGAGTTGTCTAAATTTTGTGTGGCAAAGAAAGATTTGAGCATGAATTCTTGCCTCTCTGCAAATGGCGCGAGGTCGACACGCCAATAGGTATGATACTGCATGCGATTGTCCGGGGGCACGAACTCTACGTTATGTGCGGTCACAGGGGGTTTGATCGTCGCGGCGAAATCATAGCAGTCCGTATCGAACCGCATGGGCACCCCCGCATGTACTTCTGTCTTTTTTGGCCCGTAGACGTACTTGGAGACGTTGTATAGCGGGCTCACGCTGTCTGGGTTGAAGCAACCCGAAAGAGGTGCGACAGGTTTGATCTCGTTTTGTATCCATTCGCGGGAATAGAATGCGAGTTCGATGTGTGGTTCGTAGAAGAAGAAACCGATGAGGACAGTCAGTGCGAGGAGAGGAAGGAGGATCTTGAACGCTGTGAAACACGGCCGTGAACGTAGGCAGAACCAAGACCTGTGGGTATGTGGGGAAGACGAGCGGAGGAAGGAAACATGGCGGGAGCCTCGCGATCTTGAGGGCGAGCGAGAACGGGGAGAATCAGAAATAGAGTGCATAGGCAGTCGCTCGTAAGCTGCTCTTGACATTGTGTGAGTGAGTGGGTTGAGGAAAGTTTCAATAGCCCGAATGGTCACTGGAGTTGTGCCCCCAGAAACGTGCCGTGTTCTTGAAGCTACCGTAGCATTTCGACCATAAGTTCGTCACAGCGTCGCCAGCCTGACGAACTGAGCTTATTTTGCGTGACAGTCACAACCATTTTCGACGGGCGAACCTGAAGGTGTGACAAGTACCCTAACTCAAAAAAATGATACAATATCCTGTATCATACTTGTTGTACTGTTGGTTAGGCATCTGACGTTACTTTCAGAGGTCCCGTTGTCAGAAAGAGCAGTCAACAGTGCCAGTGTCACCTAAGAATTACCGCTTGTTTGATGGGCAGTCTCCCACAACCAGCTTAATATCAATGTAGATATGGCCGTCCGAGTTGAGGCTGCGGGACTTGCTTCAGGACCGCTCCAGGACTCAGTCTGACAAGGGGACCTGGTCTTTAAGCTTCAAACTCAACCTTCCAGCTCAAGCATGATTGCTGACGGTTGCGGTCGTCGAAATGCTGAAACGTTGACTGGGACCACCTCAGTAACTCCACTAGTAGCACTGGCAGCCTTGACTTGTTGAATGATTACTGGGCAACGAGGAGCAGTAATCTCGACTGTTTTCCGTGCTGCCAGAATGCGTGTAGGGTATCCGCCTTGGCTACGAGTGTCTTAGATGATCTGCAATGGGCTGGACGGCACTTTACAATCAAGGTACGGACTCTGGGGCTCTCAGGATGCCCTTGTGCCAGTAAATCTCGGTACGTGGCTTGCATCCCCTCCTTCTCGATATCTGGTCAAACACACTGTACAGACAATCTCGCGAAACCCCAAACCAGGCCCAAACCACATTTGGCGAAGCTATGACCGACCATCACCCAAGCTGTCTCTCTGACACCGAGGTGGTCGAACTTGTTGCTGGTGAACAGTACGCCACTCGAGGTGAGCTTCTGCGAATTTTCATAGTCAACAACCGTAAGTTCATTGCCTCAACTCTTGTCTGGCAGCTCGTTGCGGTCAATCGGCTGCTGCAGAACCTTCTGCAGCATCGACGTTTCTGCAGAATATTGCGGCAGAGGGAATCCTTCTCCGGAGAATCAGATTGCTTCTTCGCTTCATGCTTCATTTCGGCACCATGCTACAAACACTTGCCAACCTTCACACATTGAACAACTCGTTCGCAGCTATGGTGGGACGACGTCACGATCTGCCAGACGTTTCTTGTCCTTGATGACATTTTTCAGAGCTGAGGAACGTACCTTTATTTCCTTGTTCCTCGCCCGCTGGTCGCCGTCCCCAGATACGACCGTGACCAACGCCCTCGATTTGGTCCAGAACTCCGATTCAAGTCCTCTGGACGTTCTTGCATTCTCTTGGAGACGACCTGGCGAAGAGAAAGGCACGAGGAGAGGCCCTGTGGTTGGGTCGATATACGATCCGCTCGTAGTGATTACCTTATCAGCATAGATGCTCGTCGAGTGTCCTCCCACAACCGCATTAGGCTGGGTCAAGGTATCTCGGACCAACGCCGCCACCTTGCTCCTCCTGTGTCTTGCGAAAGACCCCAACACCCGAGAGGCAGCTTCCTGTCCAATTGCAAAACTTTGGAAGATTGTGCAAGCGAGTCAGCGACCGACCGCACGGCTCTTGTGACTTGACGGTAGACCGATCCACCTTTTTTTGGGCATCTGACATGGAGGAGAGGTTTTGGGTTATCTGTGTGCTTTTCAAGAACGTGATGCCGCCGTCTGCAAACACTGGAGACCGACCTGGGCGCCTCCTGACACATGCCTCGTTCATCCTACCCACCTGCCCTCCAACCTCATCTATGCATGTACCACGCATTTTCCCCTCGAACAGCCTGACTTTGATGTGTTCAACCTGCCCATGCTGTTCGGTGTGTTGTGTGCTACCTCGGACGAGTAGAAGGAGGAGGGTGGGTGGGTTATAAAGATATTTGGTGATGGGACGGCAAGCACTGACGATTGGAAAGAATTCAGAAAGCACATGTGGGATCTGGTGGCTGATCTGTTCCGGTGTTTGGGACGCAATGCTGCGTTGCATGCTGGGACTTGGGAGGTGAGTCCTTCGTGGACCTGAAAAGTAGTAAAGGAACTCATGAGGTGGATTCGTTTCTGCTTCATCTTCCTGCAGAGACTAGCAAATTTCACCTTACGTACCTCTCTCGTCCCCGGGTCATCTTTTATCGGGGATTGAGGCACAGTTCGGGGGACATGATTGACGCGGAATGGGTTGCGTGGCTTAGAATATCAGAGAACACCTCCGAGTTGGAACGCGCCAAGACGAAATATCTCACCTCTTCCAGACCAACGGTAACTCCAGGCGTTCCAACTCATCCCATTGTACGCCCAGATAAGAATCTCAGCATTCTTGACCAAAGTCCCGTGATCATGGCACGGCTCTTCGGGGCCCTGAGGCATGGAACCTCAGTGGACCGCCACCGCCACCTCGGACTCTCGTCAACCAGTTCGTGCACGCTCAATTGCTCAAGAGTCAGGTTGTTTCACACGTCATGGATGAATTCCACTAGCTCGGTTGCAAGGATCGCTTTCCAGACAAAGGATCTCCGTATGGCGCGTACCTAGTCACACATGTAGCATATGTACCTACATCTATGGTGAGGCTTGGTTAACACGGGGGGGGGGGCATACATACATGTCCTGGTGCATGATATATCCAACAGATCAGATCCAGCCAGCTGGCAATATATCCGTCGTGGTTCAAGGTGTGAGTTGAAGTGGGTGCGTCGTTTAGGGCCACAACCAGCGAACTTGATTGTGTCCTAGAACTTGATCATTGTTGGACGCGTCTACTGGGCGTGATGAGGAGCTGGGGACAGCTGTCATTCGAGTTGTCATTACGGGACCTGCTAGGTTGAATGTTGATGTTGGTGTGACTTCGTATTTGCAAGAGCCGAGGCCAGCCTCGTGACCTGCGGGGACATGTGCCCTATGGATCAAGGTCTCACCACCTATTACACTTGCTCTTGCCACTGGGCGACGTTCAGTACACAAAGCCCACTGAACAATTCGCTGAAGAGAGAAGATTATACCATGAACATTCTGGACGAGGTACACGTTCGGTTGGATGAGTACACATTGGTAAGTTGTGGTTTCCCAGGTCTGTCTGATGGCGCAATCGTTGCTCATCCACAGTATGCAGACGTCCACATCCCTTTTGGCGAGTATCAGCTGCAATTTTCCGTACAAAACCTTGTATAACTGTTTTACTTTATTTTATCTCATTAGCCCCGCGACCTCGAGCTCGACACTTCATTTTCCAGATATCATTCCGTCAATTTCAATCCAGGTCCTCAAGACATCCATTTCATCGATGCCATCGTATCCGAGAGAAATTCCCAAATATCAGGTCTCTCATACCAGATATCCCGAGTAGAAAGCGCGATGTCCAAGCTCGCTGCCATATGCAGTAAACTTGAGGAGAGCAGATCGCGGGTCCGCCAATCGATGCTGGCCCACCAAGCCCTCACTTCCTCCGCTCGACGAATACCCCCGGAGGTACTGGGCGAATTATTTTACCACTGCCTGCCCAAAACCCCATACATCACTCCTCGGGATGTCGAGTGTCCCATGGCGCTGACCCTCGTGTGTCGTCATTGGCGGGATGTGGCAATGTCCACCCCACGTCTGTGGTCATCCATCACAATTCACCTACAGAAGGCCGTCAGCAGCAAATGTCGTCCTGGATACGATGCTTGGTTGGCCAGAGCCAAGAGCGTACCCACGGCAATCCGGGTCCTGAACGATATCGACATGTCCGAGGTGGACGCAGCATGTCTGTCGTCCCTTGTAGATTGGTTACGGCCCCTCATCACGCGCTGCCGCGATTTCTGGTGGCACGGTCCCTCACTACCAGGCCTATTTGCCACGGAAACGAATCTTGCCCTTGAACAACTGCGTATCACTTCTCCTCGTGGGAGCCCGTCTGTTTGCATGCCTGGACCTGCCAAGCATCTCCGGTCTGTGTATCTACAGTACCTGAATCATTGCTTGCAGTCCCTCGACGCAGTCATCTTCCCTTGGGATCAGCTGACAGATTTGCACATGCATTTTGCGTTGTTCAGTAGCTCCGTGTTCTTGCGTCTCCTTCAGCTTGGTACCAGCCTGCGGAACATAGTCGTATCATGCCTCTGTGCTGACGAGGAGCAGCTCAGAGAATTGCCACTCCGTGCTCCAGGCAGTATTACTAATTACTCCCTGCGGCGCATCGAAGTTAAAGTCATCAGAGCGGGCCTAGACCATCTCTTCGATGCTCTGGTCTTACCAGCCCTAGAGGAGTTGGAGATCTGCTTCTGCTATCGGGAGAGGGATCCATGGCCCCATACGCAATTCATGTCGCTACTGGCTCGGTCACGCTGTCCGCTGAAGAAGCTTACCATACGTTCTAACCAGAACGCACTCCCATACTTTGTGGAGTACAAGGAAGTCCTTCCGTCCTTATCCATATTCACCTCTGCCCCACCTTCCTAATTCTGGGATCCTCAAGTGATGATTAACGCTCATTGCCCATCAAGAGTGTGTACGATCAGTTCTTATCCTGTCTTTCTAGTGACATCCCAACGCGTCTACTCCACAGCTCCACCTGTGAATATCGATGTCTTCCCGTCATGGAGGACCTTGTATTTCCATATCCCACCTCCAACCCAACACTTGTATATTTCCCCTGCACCTGCCTTGTAACCATTTACAGTAGCTTCTTGTTCAATAACCCACACCCTTCACCTTGTCGAAGAGTGACATCATTACTAACGTTGCGAGCCCACTGGTACATTAGCCCTGGGCCGCTGGCTAGAACTTGCTTTGAAATTCTGGCATGTTGGAGACGTCCGGACTGGAACACGTTCAGGCCCCCGCGTTGCAGGATGAGGCTCTGACAACACCGTCATCTATCTAGTTACCCTCGTGTAAACTTGTTCTCCACCCTCCACCGTATGATATCAATAGGATAGGGACAACGGTCCGCGCAGTGGTTCCCGCTCCGTCAGGTCGGCAAAGCATCAGACAAACAAGTTCACCCTTCTGCCTTCGATTAATATTTGCGCCTCATGCCCAAGTCCTTTTGCGATATTTTGAATTCACAGCTCGTATCAACAACATCAACAATGGAGATCAAATTTGTAGTTATACGTGAGTGAGGAGATACGTGGCCATGGTTTCTTCGGCCAGTTCGAGACCGAATTCATACGCGTCGAGCTTTGCAAGTCTGGCACGCGAATGCATGTACGCCGCGGCATGCTAGTAAACACAGCATAAACGATTGATGCGCGGGCGGCGCATCAGGGAAAAAGTGAGGAGATTATGATTGATTATAATCTCCGTGGGCTAAAATATATTGGATTATAGTGTCAGATATACCATTAACACCAGCATCTTGACTATAATGGATTACCTTTTCTTTACCGTTTCCCTGATGGGCCCGGGAACGCTGTGCGCGCATTCTTCGCGGCCTATGTAAACACAGCAGCGCTGGTAACCTTGGTCGAAAGGAAATATCACAGATCCGGCCATAGCTTTGACTGACATCGCCTTGCTTCGCACGCGTCCTGCCCACGTCGTGTCTGCAGTTTTGAACCAATTGATGCCTCGTTCATGATGCAGTCGGGCTTTTCCGTCGTCGTCTGGACTTGTCAGCGGAAATGCAGTTTTCGTGACATCTCGCCCTTTTACAACACCAATCACGGAGCAAGCTTCACAACGACCATTATGCTATTAGCGGTCCGTCAAGGTGTCGTGATAGAGGGCTAGCCTAGAACTCATGCACGTGAACCAAGCGTTTCTGTTCGCGCCCCTCGATACCTCCGCCAGCCCGCTTGTGGAATCGCCGATATACGAGCTTTCGAATATCTGTGATTGACGCTGGACTTTTCGTCGCATTTGTATTGGTGAGAATTCCGGTCCTCCAATCGGCAAGCTGGTTATAACGTCTAAGCCCACCCGACGCCGTTGGCCTATTACAGTTGCGACTTCTAGTAGCGCAGCAATCGGGTCTTTCTGAAAGCTTGGTCTCCGATGCAATCGCTGGTCTGACGTTATTTCTCAGTGCATACAGCAAAGTGTGCACTGTGCACACGACTCCTAACGCGAGAAGACCAACGCACTGGTACTCATAACGTTGTGGCGCGAGACATGTACGTGGCACCTTGACACTTACAACGCTCGGAACCGAACCAGCAAGTACCCTTACTTGCCAGCCGGAAACTAGTCAAAACTTAATCTAATCGGTATTTGGTCGCAATGGTACAGCAATCACCAACTGCAGCGCCCTCGTGGCCAAGCTTCCGTCTGGCATAGGGCACAGCGACTTGGGCCCTGAGCGCCTCCTGTTCGTATCTCACCGCTGCTGGGGGAAAGGGGAACTTGCAAATCTCCGATGCATGGATATGGATGTCTGCGTTCAAAATCTATGTCAAATGTTGCTATGGCCGCCCTTTCAGTAGGCTCTTTGCTGTCAAATTACATCGCTTTGGGGCGGCCGCAACGCCCCTGAAAGGTGCGAAAGGGGATCTTTCGATTGGTTGCACGGATACGAAGGGCAGTTCAAGGTATCCGTATTACTACTGTAGACTGTTACCAGGTACATTATGCATGCAAGTCCTCGTCGACATCCCAAAGTCTGCTTAAGGTACAAGGAACCCCGTTTCCATGTCCTCCATCGATGGTGCTAGGCTGTAACGTGTAGCTGACAGATAATATTGCGTTCAGCGCCACACTACGGTTCCAATATTATGATTGGGATGTCGATGGCTAGTGTATAATGCAGAGATTGCGACCAAACGCCCAACGGATCAGGTATCGAAGTTATGGTTATGCAGGTGATGAATATGCGAGAAATGTTATTATATAGAGAGAAAACGTTGTGGAACCAGCCGTGAAGAATTTTGTCGCGATTGAGCACGCAGTCATGTCCCCACTCGCCGCCCTCCAGAAACCAGGGAAATAGTGTAGGTATACCCTGGAAGTCTTGGCTCTGAAGAGTGAGAAGGTGATGAACCGCGTCGATTGCATGAAAGCTGTTCAGACGCGGCCTGATGGCGTGTTGCTACGATGCGGGTCTATGCCCAGGCATAGAACACGGCGCCCTCTGGCAGCGCGAGCCGACCGATACGTGTTTGAGATTATCGGCGACCGATATATCGCCAGTAAACATGGTTCGGAGGCTGATCACAAAGAAGACACAATTTAAGCACAATATTCACAAGGTGCTCGGGGCGGGTCAAGTAGGACGTACCGATGTAGAAGGTGTCGAGTAATCTAGGCATCGAAGAACTTCCTCAACATTCGATCCAATGAGAGGAGATATAAAGACGTACGAGCTAGAATGCATTCCCAGACATCAACTCCCCGACCTTTGGGATCCCAGGTGCCACATTGAGAATAAAGACTCCAGTGGACATTGATGTCCCATATTCTGGTTACGTTGCTGATGACTGCTCCGGGCATCGTCGTATTCATGGGTGGTGAGGGAGGTGGCACAGTAGCCAGTTCAAGAAGCGTAATTTAAGATTGGATACTTGAGGGAGCTGGTAGAAAACCTCGGTGAGGAGGAGGGTCAAACACAAAGAATGGGGGAGGAGGAGTCGAATTTATACGATGAACGGCAAGATGTGCCAATTTCGAGAAGAAAGGAGTGACATCAGACTCCTTTTAGTCGTTACGTTACGGTTATGATACCAGCTGAGACGAAGCTGAGATGTAAAATTCTGTCCAGAATTTCCATATTTACACCCAAATTATTACAAAATAAATCTCAATGATATCTCTTTTGGGGAAAATCCAAACAAGTCTTTCATGCACACTCTGAAAGCTAACACTACTAACTCCACGGTAATCTTCGAGAAAAAACGAGACTCGCAGAAGTCGCGAATGCGATCCACGATGTCTGCACGACGTACCTTGGCTTTATCGAAGTACTCCTATAGCTGAGATCGTGGGGAGACTCCGAATACACTCCGTTCGGTTTTCTCGACTGTCGTTCTGAAGTTTTTCTTTGAACTATGCTGGTAAGCAGCGACAAAAATTTCCAACAGGCATGGAGTAAACACCAAGCTGATCAGGATAAGATATCTTGGGACACCCTTTTCATGGTGCATTTGAACCGTAGGAACGGTTACCAAAGAGACGACGTATTCGAGGCAGCGCGTTTTTTTCATGATCTTGAGGGCGCTACCCTCTTTAACTGGTCTAAATCTGAATATTAATGTCGAACATTAGACATCCAGATTCCAGACACCAAACCACTTCAAGTCTCTGACACTGCTAGTGGATAATGGATAAAGGGTGGTAATATTCAGATGCCGCTGACGTCCAAAACAGTTAGTTTGGGAGATAACTGGGTAAAGTTCGACTTGAACGTAACATTTGGCTCCAAGATCACTCCAACCCTCAGCGTTTCAGCATGGTCGCCTATAACATGATACCAGCCCTCCAATACAGGTTAGGGATCATTGATCATCAATATTATACCGCACACCAGCTGTCTTTCATATGGAGCCCAAGCATGACTCACGTAATCCCAAACTGCGGAGAATAATTTGAGCTGGCATCTCCCCACAAAGGGGGAACCAGTCGGCTGATAATACCGCACGACAAAGTTCCTACGATCCATCTCAAACAATGTTTTGTTACATGTTTTTTTTTACACTGGCTGCGATCTGACCAAGTGTGAGGTAGTGACGGTACGACCATGCTCTATTCAGCACGTTGACCTTGTGTGCATGACATAGCGCCGGTTGAGCCCTTGAAACAAGGCTGACAATATTAATGGCATCCTCTTCAAGTTCCCCCAGAGCGGAGATAAGGCAAATGAAATCTCGTGCAGTATTCTGATCGCGTCGTCGCACTGAGAGCAGGATCAATGTATCTAGCGAACGAGACAGAACGATGACATACCGCATCAGACTTCTCCCAGCTACACTTCTTTACTTATGCGAGGACCACCACAGTCGCGCGTTAAGCGTGATCCGGGAGAAACAGGAGTATCAAACCAACCGGTGCTGGTCCCAAGGTTGGCTATATTAGACAGGCCTCGAAGTCGAGGAATCGCAGTGAGGGGGGTGACGAGAAGGCGGCAGTGTTGTACCCTCGAACCACATAACGAGTACCTGGCCGCGCCTTGTGACAGACTGCATTTGAACTGCATAGTTGGCAAGTAAGTTTATATTATTACCACGGTCTCGGTCCCACGTTGACCGTGGAGCATCCACCTGGATCGCTCGCCGTAACATCGTGGAAGGTGGCGTTCAGGACATATGTAAGCACAACTTGGAGCTGGCATAGCCCATCTAGTGCTTGTTAGACCAACCCACTGACCCAAAAGTAACCTTCGCTGAGTGTCAAGAAATCTGTTATCCCCTGGACCATATATATCACGAGACCTGAAGGTGTTCACGCTCGAGTGCCTTGCAACCAGACCGTTTCAGCAAAGTATTGGGGTCACGGGTAGTCAATAAAATAAACTGTGCCTCTGAACCAGTCAAAGGGCGCGTCAAAGATCATGGACATTGCTTCGATGTGTAAGCTTTCGTTGAGAGTAAGGTCACGAACTGTTGTTGACGGGCACGGAGCCATGGAAACAAAGAGCTTGGCACACTCCACACCATCCGTGTATGATAGAGGGCGCTCAGGTACCTGCATAACACACACGGTGGCAATAAGGTTTAGTCGATATCAAAGCAATATTCCACTTGCTGCCAACCTTGTGTGACTGCGGACGGGTGAGCAAAGACTTCGATTGTGATCCAACGAGGCGAAGCATTGTCAAAGCCGGCAGGTCTGAGTTTGGCCTCAAGCGAAAGCACCCCAGTTCCTGAGCAACGCGTCGACAAACACGGGCAGTGGGAGAGTAAATTTGTAAGTTCCTGCTTCCTGGGCGTCAGGCTCGCGGGCCATCGTGGACGGGTAAGATCGCCAAGATAAGTACGGTAGGTTGGTTTTCTAACACATTACCCCGGTTGTGGAGTTCCGTGATGTTGGCCATGGAGGGAACGTGGCAGGAAAACCTTGGATGTGTGTCAGCGTGGATGGAGCCAAAGACAGAGCTGGCTAATTGATCGGACACGTTGCGTTAAAGAAACCCATTTAGGCTGAATGGAACTTCACCCTGAAGGGCGCTCCTGGAATGATCAGGCTGCGCAGCCCCTAACCGAACTATTCGACATTGGACGCTTTGAATAGCTTTTGATCAGAATCGGACCAATCAGAACTCGTTAGTATGAACCAATGGCAAAGCATATCAAATAGTCACCTGGACCGGGATAAGTAACTCGTAGCCTGCACTGATCTCGCGCCAACCCGACGCTCCTGGGGAGCCATACATAGCACGAGACCGTTCATGGAAAGTTTAGCCCAGCGACAAGCCTCATCAGTGGAACAGGATATAGTAGTAGATGTGCAGACTGTGACAATGCCCCAGACTCCCTGGCAGGCCGCCGCGTAAGCGGTCCTAAGAACCCGACTGATACTTGCCACTTACCAAGTTTCAAATTCTGGTGCGGGAGTCCGTGGAGGTCAGGTGAAGCACAGGCAGGACTGAGGGAAAATATCAGGCTGGCTCAGGAGTAATCTTCAGAACAACGAAGTACATGTTAAAAAATACTCAGGGTCAATGTTTTTCACTCCTATAGGGGACAGGTTGTTTCTATCAGGAAAGAAAAGAACAGCGTATGGACTTGGACGCTGAGTTCAACTTGTCTGACCACGACGAGTAATTCCCGATGCGTGGGAAACAGTATTCTTGTCCCAGTCCAGTTCCTGGGGTGGGAGTAAGTACTCCGCAGCCTTGTCAAGGGTGTTCCCACTGCATCAGAAAAGTGGTGGTTCAACTTAAAGAAGCCAACACGTTGCGCACGAGCTCGAAGCCCGCGGAAAATTGAAGTGATGAATCACCACAAGCTAGTGCGTCTGTTGCGAATGATTCCCGTTCATTACCTTAGGAATCTGCCGAAAGCTTATGTGTATAGCCGGTTTGACTTTGGCTGGCGGCGCAAGCTTTCTCTACGTCAAAAGAGTTCTGACGGACCGTAGAAGACGGCTGTACGAGGAGGAGGACCGTTTACGAGAACAATCGAATGGTCAGTTTTCGACGAAATATCTCATTTCCTGACTGCTCCATGGTATCAGCTACTGCTTAACATGATCACAGCGCATACCCAAGAGATAATTCAACGACGACCATAACAGCGACTGGTGACATAGATGTTTCTGCAAACCGGTGCAAAAGTAGTAGAGAGCCCAAGAATAACTGATCTGCGACTCTGTATTCCCTACGGCAATGCATTACACCAACGAGACATACTCGTGAGTCTCCACATAACAAGTTGGGCCCCATCGCGACTGCGACCTCCTCATGATATATCAGGATTGTACACCCACGACTCTGGAGTGTACTTTGCGTGATCCGATGGTACTGAAGTAGGACCCGAGACTTTCATACTGGACGGATGATTGCAACACCATTTCGACATGTCCCCGCCCAATCTACGAGCAAACCACCGCAGATGACACTGCGTGTCTTCGTCTGAAACGGATGTCTTGATTGCCATTGTAGTCACATCCACGATTCTCTGGAAGAGTACGGCCCGAAGATAATCTATTCGACAACACGTCCCACATATAACCTTCTATTACCAAGTCACCCTACCACGGACTCGGAGACGAAGCATTCTTACCCTATCTGCCAAGGGTTGATCGTATAAGTGCGTCTCTGTCTCTTCCGATCACATCGACAACTGGCGGACGGTGATCTTTTGAACACTGTTCGACGCAAACGGACAGTGGTCTTCGAGTTCTTTGCTAACCGACACAAGCGCGACGCAATGAATCAACTTGAACGAAGATCTGGATAACATAATACCTAGGCGGTACCGTGTACATTAACGCCGTTTCACTGATCGCTCGGACCAAGCAATAAGATGGACAGTTGTGGTGGTGCACTTCGTGTTGCCCCTAGGGTTCGTCCGAAGTTTCACGTTAGTCGAGTCGATCTTGGTCAACGTAACGCCCGTGACCAGTGGCCAACTCGCTCGTCTTTCCTCGCGAAAATCATCTGAGGACAGTTACAAGGCCGTTCTGTGCCAACAGCGAGCTTGAGTGCAGGAAGCGTTGCTACTATGTCACAGACGACCACATTAGCGGAGGCGTTTTATAACTAGTCGCACATATATTCTTGGGGATGAGAACAACTCAGATTGGCATTTTGATAGCGATCCCAAAAAGAGGCAGGACAGAGCTGTGGCTGTGCACATTTTCCTTGCTATGAAAGCCAACTATCAGGTGAGTCTAGCGACTCGGGAGGAACAGTGCACCTTGTTTCCTGACAACATCCCCCAGTTCTCCAACATCTGCGGTACCGTGTACAGACAGGGAAATGTTCTCTTTACTCTCGATGGCAATAGCGTGCTGAGTCCTGTTGGGAATCGCGTGTCCGTGTTTGATCTTGTAAAGTGAGTGTTTATTGCGGTCGTGCAAAATGTCTGATTCTCGAGCGTGCTCTTTCAGCAACAAATCTCGAACACTCCCATTTGAGAACAGGAAGAACATCGCTGCCATTTCCCTCTCTCCCGATGCGAGTCTCCTAATTTCGGTCGATGAAGATGGACGCGCTTTGCTCGTTAACTTCAGGCGCGGTGTGGTGCTCCATCACTTTAATTTTCAAAAAACGGTCAAGGATGTACAGTTTTCGCCAGATGGAAAGCAAGTGCTAGCATCCTTTCTACTACCAGAGCCCTTATTGACACTTTGAAGATACATCGCGGTGACGCACGATTCGCACGTGCAGGTCTGGCGCACTCCCAACCATCTTGTTCGCGAGTTTGCACCGTTCGTGCTTCATCGCACATACACTGGGCATCATGATGAAGTTCTGAGTATCCGCTGGTCACCAGATTCGAAGTGAGTCTGCACAAGTTCATCTCCAACAGCCTTGGCGGCTGAAACTATGCGAAAGATGTTTTATCACCACATCGCGTGACATGACGGCTAGATTATGGACTCTTCACCCACTGGAGGGCTTTCTCCCCAAAACCTTTGCCGGTCATCGCGATGCAGTGATTGGAGCCTACTTCTCCGCGAAGGGAAAAGCTGTGAGCATCCGTTTATTTGCCTTGCTCGAATCCTCAACCATTTTGAAGATATATACTGTGAGCCGGGATGGCGCAGTGTTCACGTGGAAAGCGAAGAAGACAGAGGAAAACATGGATGGAGCTGGTAACGACGCGCGAGAAGTATCCACATCATCAAGCACCTCTGATTCGATCGCCATGACTCGGTGGGGTGTCCACGAGCGCCACTACTTCAATCTATCGAATACCAAAGTTGTCAGCACAACATTTCATGCCCCGTCGAACCTTCTTGTCGTGGGGTTCTCCACGGGTGTCTTCGGACTCTGGGAACTCCCTCACTTCACGAATATACACACGCTCAGCATTTCTCAAGAGAAAATATCTTCGGTCGCGATTTCACCGTCTGGAGAGTGGCTCGCTTTCGGGGCACGCAAGCTCGGGCAACTCCTTGTCTGGGAATGGCAATCAGAATCGTACATCCTGAAACAACAAGGGCACTACTTCGACATGAACACCCTCGGCTACGCACCTGATGGGCAAACAATTGCAACAGGGGGAGATGACGGCAAGCTCAAAGTTTGGTCGGTCCATTCAGGGTTCTGCTTCGTCACGTTCTCAGAACACACAGCGCCTGTCATGGACGTGGCATTTGCTAAGCAGGGGTCCATTCTCTTCTCTGCTTCTCTTGACGGCACAGTGCGGGCTTTCGACCTGATCAGATATCGGAACTTCCGCACGTTTACATCACCTGCTCCCGTTCAGTTCTCGGCGCTCGCCGTGGACCCCTCTGGAGAAGTCGTTGCAGCGGGTTCCACCGATTCATTCGAAGTATTCTTGTGGTCTGTACAGACTGGGAAACTTCTCGACGTTCTCTCCGCTCACGAGGCGCCCATATCTTCGCTTGCGTTCTGTCCTACTGGAGCGAATCAACTTGCGAGCGGTTCTTGGGATCGAACCGTGCGAATCTGGAGTGTATTTGGTCGTTCTCACGCTGCCGAGACTCTCACACTACCCTCAGACGTCTTGTCTGTAGCTTTCCGCCCAGATGGCGCAGAGATAGCTGCTTCAACGCTTGACGGCCAAATCACTTTGTTTGACGTTCGCTCGAGCAAGCAGACGAATCTGATCGATGGACGCAAGGATATTTCTGGGGGTCGTAAAGCGGATGATAGGGTGTCAGCTGCAAATAATTCGTCCACCAAGGCTTTCACCAGCATGGCGTATACTGCGGACGGTACATGTATACTTGCAGGAGGAAACAGCAAGTACGTCGTCTTGTATGACGTACGGGAGGGAGAGGGGGCCCTCGTCAAGAAGTTCCAAATCTCCGAGAACCTCTCTCTTGATGGGACGGAGGAATTCTTGGATAGTCGGAAGGTTAATAGCGCAGGGATTAACAGGGATGTCATCGATGACCGGGGCGACGCGAGTGACCTCGAGGATCGAATGGACACGACGTTGCCTGGAGCCGCACGGGCTGCAGGTGATCTTTCTGTCCGGAAGTATCGCCAGGAAGCGCGAACGAAATGTGTGCGATTCTCGCCCACTGGTCGTGCATGGGCAGCTGCAAGCACCGAGGGACTGCTAATCTATTCCCTTGATGATACCCTTGCATTCGACCCCTTTGATCTCACCATCGATCTCACCCCACAAAACGTCTTGGACGTTCTCGCTGAAAAAGAGTTTCTAAAAGCTCTGGTCCTCGCTTTCAGGCTCAACGAGAAGCCCCTCATCCAGCGCGTTTACGAGAGCATTCCGCGTGGCGATGTGCGTCTGGTCGCGCGCCAGGTGCCCGTGGTCTACATCTCCGCGCTTCTACAATTCACTGCAGAACACCTTGAAAAGAGCCCACATCTAGAGTTTGATCTGTTGTGGATTCAGGCAGTGTTGATGGCTCATGGTCGGTATCTGCGAGACAGAAGCGGAGAGTTTGCACCAGTCCTTCGGGCTGCACAGAAGGCACTGGGTGATGTCGAGCAATCAATATCAAGCTTGTGGGTGACAGTGCTTTCCGTGGTGAATGATGCTAACGGTATACAGGTGTGACGAGAACACGTCTACTCTTCATTACCTGATCGATCAATCTAAGGCGAGTAAAAAAGCTGAAATTGGCGGAGTTAAGGCAAGTCACGGAACTTGGGAACGGGAGAAACTTTATTAAACTTGGTTGCTCTTTCCAGATGTGACGTGACTGTGTTACACAGAGAAAAGTATTGAATGTACCGACATAATTCAATGGTTTCGTCCTTTTATATCTGTTCACCTGCCTTCGCGATCGGTGGCCGCTTCCTCGGCGATTGTTCTCCCCTCTTCGACAACTAGTCAGCGGCGTCTGTCGCCAGCGTTTGCAACAGACCCTGATAACAGTTTCAAACTGTCAGTTCATTCCTGTGGCATGCCAAATCCGTCCCTGGTCTTGCGACAAGTTGGATGGCGGAGTTTCGCGCTACTCACGTTCAGGGTTGTGTCTTTTGTCAACGTCTTGATAACCCCAGTAGTAAGCGAGCGTTGTCGCTGCGATGAGAGCACTAGTTGCGATGACCTGATGCGGGAACGCCATGAGTCTGGAAATTGTTCTCCAGTCGGTTGGTGCTTATGCGCTCACGACTTTGGCTCTCCCTGGCTGGCTGTGCCAGTATCGGTGAGTAAAAGATTTTTCGGGTTGAGACTGACGAGAGATGAAAGATGGATGCATCATTGGTTCCTGACTAAGGCAAGTTCACGAATTTGTTGCTGCGCTACTGACATATATAGGGGCCATGATGTTACATGATGTCACTTGCTGTATACTGTTTACCAGAAATAAAGCGCTATCACAGGACAGTCCAATGCGACGTGCGCGTGAAGAGTAAGATCAACGTACACTATGGTCCCAGAGTGCCTACTAATCAAACTAGCGGTTCTTCTTTCCGCCATGGTTGTCTAGCGCTTTGGTGTAGACCTAACTATCCTCTGCCTTGGTACGCTGTGGGGTAAGTTGAGGACCGGGTCTTGGACCTATATGTGAGTCCACAAATTTTCCTGATTTGCTCTGAGGTGAGTCGGGAACTGCCCTGAAGGCGCGCCCATCTGAGCTCCGTATAGCCTCGGGTGAACTGATCTGCTGTGGGCTTCGGGAAGAACACGAGTTGTATTGGCGCAACGTAGCAGGCCTGTCGGGATTCTCTGCTGGACCACGAGCTTGTGCCATGCGATACTCCCCTGTCAGCGAAGATCAGGGAACGTTCACTTAACGGTGGTAGGGATACTACTGACCGGTGGGCAGAGCACCGCCAGTAACTGGATCCAGCTCTTCCTTGCGTGCTTGATGGCGCAGTAGACCATACCAACAGGCGGCGAATGCTGCGGTTACAATGAAAACTCCGCCAACTGGGGTCTTTTTAACGTTTCCAGCCTGACAATCGTGGGTGGTAATAAATACTTACGGTTGGCCGACCCTTTGGAACAAGGGGCGGGTTTGTGCTCATGACGCTGGCGCCGCCCTCGGCGCTTTGGACGGGCCCTGGGGCACCGTTACCTTGCGAACTCGTGGCGTCTGCAGAGTTCGCGCCCCTTCTCCGACTCCCCACTTGCGTCTTCAAGCGTGGACACATCCACCTCCCCAAAAACGTCGGCTTTCTCGTGAGTCGGATCAATCCCTTGCGCATGTTCGTCCTCAGGACCGATACTGGTAGTGCCAGTAGCAATAGCCCTCCAGGAGTTCGGGTTGGCCCATGGCGTCGGGCAAAGTGATTTTTGTATGGCGGGCAGCCTCAAGTTCCAAATCCATGACGTACTGCGACTGTACTAGAAACACGCTCAAAAGTTGGAGGGTACGAGTCGTGGATTGGTTTAGAGTCGTCTACCAAGATGACACGGTAAAGACAACACCATCAGGTACACGAAACAATATACCCCATCTCAAACCTTCCTCGTCCCCACAAATCCACACGCCACCCAATCAACAATCACTACCAGCAACCAACAACGCACTGCACCATATCAACTAACAATATTGTGAAAGGAGGGGGGAGAAGATGTTACGTCGAGACTAGGAGGGAAAAGTAACCTATGATATATATAGTTGAACACGCAAAACACAGAAGGCAAAGATAATAACCGAGATGCCAAAACTGTGGTAACGGCGACGTTGAGGATGTACTGAGAAAAATATCCCCCTGAGCAACGATGTGTGTGATATGTGATGATAAGACCGACAATGACGAGTGCGCGTTGTTCATTCACCAGTACTGACAGAAAGTCAGGTGGCCCAGCCTCCCCCCCCTCCTATACCTCCAACATCACGAACTGCGAATGACGCTCATCGGGCGGTAGGATTGCCCCGGTAAGCTGGCTGGTTGGCGTAACTACCTCGTGGTTGGCCCTGTGGAACTTGTCCACCGTTCTGGCGACCGTTATGAGTTGATTGCCCTTGATGTGCGGGTGGTTGCTGTCGCTGCTGCTGCTGGGGTTGTGGCTGAGCCAGTGGCTTTTGCGGCTCCTCCACGGAGCTGGGCGCAACATACAGACCCTTGTCGATGGTCTGAGGAATAGACTGTATCTCTGTTCCGAGCTCCTGTTCGATCCGGTATAGGTTGAACCTGTCTTCATATGTGACAAGGTTGATGGCGAGACCCAAGTGTCCAAAACGACCCGATCGACCAATACGGTGAAGGTACGTTTCAGAGTTTTTGGGAAAGTCGAAGTTGATAACGACATTAACGGCTTGGATGTCGATGCCTCGGGTCAGCAAGTCGGAGCAGACGAGGTTCCTGCATACACCATTACGGAAATCGTGGAATACACGATTACGATGCGACTGCAGCATTTTCGCGTGTGAATAGAAACAGGAATAACCGAGCTCGGTGACTTTCTTGGCCAACAGCTCGACACGATTAGTGGAGTTACAGAAGATGATCGATTGGTTAATTTGAAGCTAGAAGGCCTTGAGTGACAACGAGGGCAGTGATTGGCCATGTGACGAACCTTGGAGAATAATGTATTTAGGCAATGCACTTTCTGCCGCTCTTCAACATAAGCGTAATATTGCGTAACACCACGCAGCGTGAGTTCTTCCATGAGGTTAATCTCATATGG
The DNA here is from genome assembly GCA_000827395.1 of Paxillus rubicundulus Ve08.2h10. NCBI lineage: Eukaryota > Fungi > Basidiomycota > Agaricomycetes > Boletales > Paxillaceae > Paxillus > Paxillus rubicundulus. Next base: position 27,113 of record KN824867.1, on the reverse strand, counting down.
AGACTTCATGTGTTTATCCTACGTACAAAGGCGGTTAGGCAACAGGCGAATGAATAGGCGTGGTACAAACCTTGAAGTCCTTCACAATAAGCGGGAAGGTTGCACTGAAGAGCATGACCTGGCGGTCAGCAGGGAGGAAAGAGAGTAGTTGCTCCATCACAGGAGTGAATTCGGGGGAGAGAAGCTTGTCCGCTTCGTCCATGACGAAAACAGGACACTCGTTGAGATCGGCGACATTTTTACCAGCCAGATCCAGGATGCGACCAGGGGTGCCGACAAGCACGTGAACCACCTCCGACAACCGCATGATATCGTCTTTGAGAGTTGTACCACCAGTTGTTACCATGACTTGGACGCCCAAGTGTTTTCCGAGGATTTTGCAGACTTGAGCAGTCTGAAGAGCAAGTTCACGGGTTGGGACGAGTAGAAGCGCTTGGATCTTGTTCTTGTTGACATCGATTTGTTGGAGAGAGGGTATGACAAAGGCAGCAGTTTTGCCAGTGCCGTTCTTTGCACGAGCAAGAATATCACGCTTGGTGAGAGCGATAGGGATAGCTTCTTCTTGTATCGGTGAGGGCTTTTCGAAACCCGCTTCAAAAATGCCCATGAGGAGTTCGCGGCGGAGGAACATGTCTTCGAATTCGGTGCCTTTGGTGGCCGTTACATCTTCTGTTTGTGGCCTGATATCTTTTGGTGGTGGGCGGAGGCTACTTTTCCAGGAGGAGTCGTTGCGGTTGGCGAGGCTGAAGGCAAAATGAAAAGATCGACAAAGCATGATAAGAAACATGGACGGATCCTACTCACGAGTTGGATGATGATGGTCTGGCTGATTGCGACATGTCTGCGGTTTGTCGAGGGGATAGTGCAAAGTCGATATGAATTGTAAAGCGACTATTACAACCAAGTTTGATCGCAGAAACGCGTTAGTGTTTGAGCTGGTGAATTGACTGAGTGTTTGGTCGTTTGTTCGTACAGGATGCAGCAAAGAGACGAGGAGACGTTGGCGACAGCTGAAAGCTGATAAGTCGATGTTTGAAAGGCGGAGGAGTAGATTGAGGTCTGAGTCAAAGAGGCGTTGTTCGAAATTCGTTGTTGAGTGTAACAAACTCAATGGACTCAATTTCCCACGGTCTATTCCGTGGTGTGAATGGACTTTTCTTTGGATAGCTGCAAATCACTGGCAATTGTGAAACCTTGAAATGTCTCATTGGAAGGTGCACATAACTGCTCGCATCAGTCTCTCGAACAACGGGCACGGCAGCGGTACAACCTCCCAATGGTGACGAGGATTTGTTTTCGGAGCGACATGGTCATCGAACGCATGTCATTCACGAATCCAATAATCTACGAGGACAACCCGTGTTGTCATTTCATTCCTAGTTGGCAGGGGGTCTCTTGAAAGACATGTGTTCTATTGAGATTCAACGATAGTTCTGGGTCAGTTGGACCTGCCCAAGTCTCTCATCGAGTCACTGCACCGGGGAGATTCGTGATTTGCCGAGCATTTTGATCAGCAGAGTTTAAATAGTACAACCCTCCGTCTACAACGATCCTTGTGTTCGATACCTGCCTGAAGAAAACTCGTCATCTACGACGATGACTCTTGCAACGGCTTCCAGAGACGAGCTTACATGTCGTGTCCTACCCCAGATGACGTTGTCTCACCGGTCCAACCCTCTGACACAACCCCCGTCTCCTTCTCCCTACACCACTCCAGCTGAACGGGCGGCCAGACGTTTCGCAGTCCAAGGGAACGCGATCGGTGAGGACCACATGGGAGTGCTATACGGGAGCTAATATGGGTGATATGCTACGCGTGATCTTCAGTCACTGGAGGGTGCGGAAACCTTGGGCTGGTGGCAGCTCGGGCACTCCTAGAACACGGGGCATCGGGGGTATCGCTATTTGATGTCAATCCCGACAGCTCCAAGGAAGAAATTCAAAACCTTATCACCAATTTCCCCTCGGCCAAGGTTATTACCAAGTCCGTTGATGTGAGAAACGCACAAGTCGTGCAAGAGGCAGTTGGGCAGACTGTGGCGGAGCTGGGAAGTGTCGACATATTATTATGCTTCGCTGGGGTCGTCGCATGCACCCATGCTCTTGAAGTCAGCCTTGAGGAATGGAAGCGAACGCTCGATATCAACACCACTGGAAGCTGGATCTGTGCGCAAGCGGTCGCCAAGTCTGTTCCCTTCCTGTTTTGGGCTGCATTAGCTTATCTACTGATTTGCAGAGAGATGGTGAAGAAACAAACTGGGGGGAGTATCGTATTCACTGCATCTATATCTGCCCACAGTGTGAACTTCCCCCAGCCACAAGTGGCATACAATGTGTCCAAAGGCGCACTCCTGCAACTGAAAAGTTCGTTGGCGGCCGAATGGTCGCAGTATGGCATCCGGGTGAATAGCATCAGCCCTGGGTACATGGATACAGTATTAAACGAGGGCGCCGGTCTTGAGGAAGCCAGGAACGTGTGGACGGCGAGGAATCCAATGGGCAGGATGGGTGATCCAACTGAGTTAGCGGGGGCCGTGGTCCTGCTCTGTAGTCTTGGCGGTCGTTATATCAACGGAGCAGACATTGTTGTTGATGGTGAGTGGTTGTTAGAGGCTGGCCGTGATGTATTGACTGTCGCAACGACTACAGGGGGGGGATCTGTTTTCTGAGGCACCGAGCCAGAAATATTAACAAGGCTTTCGTCGCAAGGCAGTGATCCTGGTAGTACCTGTCTCCGCGGCACGCCAAGAGCGCTCCGGGCCGTCCTGATACGCGTTGATGTGGCAAATACTTGGCTTCGCCACTTCTTGTACTCCCCTGCCACACTTATATTCCTAGTCGATTCCGCGACGCTGTCTCATCACTGTCCTGATAGCCGCCTGGTGAAAGCGACTCGACGGCGCCGGAGGACTCGAGGGTGCACGGAATATTACATAATATTGAATTCTCGATGTCCAACGAAATGACGTAACGAGCCAAGTGAGAGCTGTCAATCATTAATGATCGCACCGGACAGTGCTGAGTCGAATTGCTTGTTGCCTCGATTTTATTTACCCGCCAGTAGTTGTGCGTGTAGCTGCTCTCGACCGTGGCCTGCTCGTCGATGAACGTGTGATATGAGGGTCAGGGAGTCGCGGACGTGTCAGAATGCCATCGGCGACGTAGACCCGATTTGTCATTTCGCGGAGATAGCGTTTGCTTTGATCTTCGCAATTACCACGCCTTGCGGACGCCTTAACGCAGTGTTCTCTCAATGTCGTGTCTCCCAGGTTTTGACGCCCACCTTTGACCAAATTTGAAGTGAGGTGAGCGAAATAGTCCTCATCCCTTGCTGCTTGCTGATCCACACCCGCACCTCATACTCAGCTTTGGGGTCGAGCATTGCCTTTGGCTCCCCCTGCAACGGTGACGCATAAAACTTTGGCCGCAGCCTCTCTGCGACTCTGATTCAATCACCACCGAGACCACACTCGTTTACCACCACACTCGTTTCTGAGCATCTGGGTTTCGCGATTATGTTCACCCCGCCTCCCTCTCCCCTGCCTCCCCGACCAGTCCTGCCTCCCGAAGCCGTTCCAGACGACTCAAACGATACCCAAACAGTGCCTAGTGCTTCAAAGGATACCCTCTTTCTGCATTCAAAACACAAGGTCCACCGCTCACTCCGATGGACCGTGATTCTCGTCCCGCTTGTTCTCATACTAATCGCTGGAACGACCCGTTTTCTGACGCATCCTGTTGCTTTCGATCTCTTTGTCCCCGGAGTTCACCATGACTGGACTACATGGACGGAGAAGCTGGCAGACCGTTCTACTCACGCACGACACGGGACTCCGAACAGCTTGTCGCTCAAGAAGCCTACCTCAATTTCTTTCGTCCCTCGTGGCACACCTACGGTCCCAACTGTTCCCATAACCCCCGTGCTCTCAACTCCATTCCCCCAACCATTTGACACGACACTTTCCACTAACTTTTCCACCAACTCTTGCTACGACTTTTTCATCAACATGCTAGAGTCGGACTCATTTCGTTCGTGTCGGTCGTTCTCGCTCTTAATTACAAAGTCGAACGCATTCCAAGAGGTACACATTTTATTTATTTCAAAACGCTATCCTTCATCACTATCTTCCCACTTCATCAAACAGGCTCAAAAAGACATTGACGCCATGAACGCGGATGTTTGGGGAACCTGCAATACGAATATCCCTCAAGACCAGTGTGATGCGAACATGGTTTCCTTCGCGTCTTCGCTGCAATCCTCATGCCGGACGGACCTCGCAGATCAGGTTGAGATGGCTGTGAGCACTCTTACTGGTAATCATCCACTGGATCGAAGTCGTTCACATCACCTGACTGTTGTCGTCTGTTTCAGCTCTCCAAGCCTATGATCTAATGAGGAATGCAGCCTGCCAAGTTGACACCACAAATTCGTACTGCTATGTCGATGCCGTTGCAAATTCGGACCCTTCAAGCTACTGGTTCTATCAACTTCCGCTGGGCCAGCCCCTTGCGTCTATAACGAACAATGCTTGCAATGAGTGCACGAAAAGGCTTATGGCCATATACGCCGCGGCCCTCGATAGCACCAATGGCACCAACCTCGATGGCCTCGCTGAAACATACAGCAATGCTGCAGACAGCTTGAACAGCGTTTGCGGCTCTTCGTACGCACAGGCGGCAGCAGTGTCGACCTCTTCAGCGTTCACGAGTGCTAGCATGACGAGCTCCGAGACACTTGTGGCTGTTCTGATCTTCACGACAGTACTAGTGTTGTGTGGGACATGATTTGGGGTTTGTTTCAGTCACGGTGTCTTGTTTGGAGTGTATATTATTGGTGTGCTTGAATACGTTGTTTTTCCATCGCTAGGGATTCTATAATCTATACTGCTGTCTGGAGTACTTATTCGTGCTCTGACATTTGGTTTTCCTTGCTCTGTGTCTAGCCGCAAGTCAGATCCTGCCAATGGTTTCGCGACCAAACGACCGTCACTGAGCTTTGTCGTCACATTTCAACTTCCTGAAAAGGGGATTTCTTTTGTGCGATAACTGTAACCAGCATCATTAAATGTTGGGAAGCGTAGAGTGGTCTCATCTTTTACTGAACTTCGGCGAGCTGGTCCCGTCGATATCCTGCCAACTTGACATTTTCTCCAACACTTGAAACCACCGCCGAGGAAGTAGATCCAGAACAGCTCGTCCATAGGAGCACTTCATATTTGCGTTGCTTCGTGCAATGCCCCGTCTACGTGTGCTCGCTGGCCCAACAATAGAGACTCTTGTTCCCATCACCGACCTCGTCAATAGTGGGCGGGCTCACATCATTTCCTCGGACTGGTTTGAGGGGAGGATTGCAGTCTACGTCAAGAACTTCATCGGCCCCGAGGGAAGGCATTTGACTAGCGAGTACTTCGAACGAGAAGATAGGAAAAGCATAACTTGGAGCATTCAGGTTCAGGGTGAGCAGTGGGGTGGCTAGTGGCTTCATGTTTTCTGATTCGGGCATCTTCGTGTTTTGTCCAGGACGGTTCTTGCAATCTTATCCTGCAAACAACATCCTTTTCGGCAATATTTTCGATAAACCTTTAAAGCTCCCGTGGGGATCAAGCGCGGCTCTCACATTCATGCAGTGAGTCTCTTTCAACTCTGCAATGTGGTATCCCAGGTTTGAGCTGACCCTGGGTGAAAAGATTCATTGACCCCACTTTGGAGCACAATCTCACGTCGACCTCCAAGCCATGGGCACTTTCACCACTGATTGCAACAATGCCACACTTTGCGCATAGGAGGATCCGTGATCCACACGAAACACTATTATCTGAGGAGTCGGAGCCGTTCCAGTCGCCATTTCCTCCAACCACTTCCATATCAGACGATACTTCTCAGCTTTGGTTTGCTTCGACTTCTTCAAGCATTCCTCAGTCTGGATCACAGACGCCTTCAGAGACCTTGTCTTCTACTTCGTTGTCGAACTCGTCGTCGTCAAATTCCGACGTGTCACACGGGTCTGCAAGATCATCCTTGCGAAAGAACGTGGAGAAGACTCTCAAAAAGTCCCTGGGAAGAACGAATACTCGACGTAAAGGCGCCAAGAAAGACATGGATTTTCAAACGCCTAGCGAGCGCAGGTCGTATTTCAGAAACACTCAGAATCGCCTCGACGTACTTCTTGGGCCTGAGGTCAGTATCTCAACCGTGGTTGCATCCAAGTCTTAGAATCTTGTTGCCAGGATCTCATCACGGTGGATTTTTGTTATGGTTATCTTGAGTTCAGCCCAACGTTAGCCCTTCGTCTTCCCGGAGGTATTTCCTTTGATTTGGTTAGATACTGGGACAAACATCCTGTCAGGTTTATCTGCTGTGAGCGGAAGAAGCTTTCTCCTGGACGAGAGGATGTGGAGCAACCAATTGGAAAGATTTTTTGGTGCGTTTCTTTTGAGGAAGGTGATAATGACGAACCGGGGAGAAAGAACGACAACACCGATACTATTGTACGGGATAATACAAGAGACGTTGATTAGCTATTACATGGACGACCTTGTACTGTACTTTACTTCCAGTACATTCAGCGCAACGAAGCCTTTTAGGGGAAACTTCCATTTCTGGATTCTTACGTCGTGGTCTCGGGTTGGCAGACACCAAAAACTTGCCGTGGGCATAACGTTCGCATCCCTGTAGTTCTTTTCGTTTCGTTTTCTACTTGCGTTGGTACGACTTAATATGATCCAGATATGTCGTGCTGAGGATGGTGAAGTTTTTCAAGTGAGTACAGGTTATCGAAGTACCAGGCCCATGCTAATTTCCCATAAGGTCAGTGCCACACTACGGGACATCGAGAGGTGGGGCTGAATGTCAAGCACGAATGACCCATTTAACGCCAGTAACAGGAGGGGTAGTCTCGAGTTATTCATCCACCAAGAAATAGGCGTAGATCAAGACGCTATCTTGGCCTACCTCTCGGATGGGACGCGCTTACGAACCGATAATGTCCGTGAACTAGTTGGTGCTCATGACCAGGTGTGCTGTGGATCATTCTGTACCGCGATGGTAGTACTCATGATGGAGTTCCAGACCATTTATGTATTCAACAAGCACTATCTTGACATCGACTTGCTTGACGTGCTCAAGGAGCTTACAATGCAGCCCCCGCTGCAGCTTCCAATAGAGGGTACGTCTCCAACGTGTCTTTTATCCAAACCCCCCACACATGTAGGTGCAGAAGTGCTCTCTGCAACGCCCCCATACAGACCATCACAACTCGCCGCACAATATCTCCACAGTGCTCACGCATACCTCGAACACATAACCCACATGCTAGCTACTCTACACCGCCAAAGCCAAGCAGTCCAAATTGCATGCAGTAGCTTGGATCTCAATGTGCTCACCATAACCGATGTCTTCGACGGCATAGCGTCTACCGCGAACAAAGAACTCCAGCGCCAGGCTGCGCTACTCGCAGGAATCGGTGCTGACCTGGAAATCATCAACCGCGTGGAGGTGCATATGGAGTTCATGTCTCCTACCATGAGAAAAGCTATCGAAAATGGAGAGAAACCACGGACACTCGGTACTTATGTGGCGAAGGATAAGATGAATGTTGTGGCGGATGGATGCGCGCGAACTCATAGTGAGTACTCTGCCAACTGGTCATGCAATCTGTCGTTCATCTTATCATGCGTAGATGACCTGCGAGCACAATTTTCTGAGGCTGAAAAGGCTGTGACGTGGCTGACGGGTGGAACGGACGTTGTTCGTTCGACTGTCACAAACACCAAGTAAGCCGCCACTTCTATCTAACACTTTCGCAGCCAATTACAGGCCGCAGAATTATCGAAGATGCAGAAGCTTCTGGTAGAAGGTTTCACGACGCTTTTGATAAAGCATCGGAGATTGCTGCTGCACTTGAGAGCCCTGCGACCAACTCTGATACCTTAATGCAAGGTACGTCGAGATCCTCATCTCGAGTATGCTAAGCTCAGGTCAGTAGACCTCAAGCAGCTCGATGGTGTTCTCAGGCGCGAGGTGGAAGTCGTCACGCGAGCCAAGGTATGTTACAAGGCGTTGGACACCCCTCAAGTGCGGGTTTTTAATTCAAGCATTCCAGAACGAGTATACTGAGCAATGCATTGGCGTCCTACGTCGCATCAGTAGCCTGAACATCGACATTGTTCAACTACCCACGACCCTGTCGCAGTTGCAAATCAAATTTCGAGCCAAGAATAGTTTCTTACATATTCAACGTCTACACAACATGTTGTATGCATACGGTGCTACAGTCATCGAAATTGTGCGGCGTAAAGAGTTTTGTAAGTTTGTTTATAAGTTTGTTTGTCCCGAACCTTTCTCACTAATACCGCCAGCACGATTCTTCTATCAACGGGCACAGTCTATCTTGGAAGTGATGGCAAAGCTTTCGTGAGTGCGCATCGTCCCTATCCATAACTGGCCATATGGACTCTTTCGCAGAGCAAACGAGAAGAAGCGCCGACAAGTGTACCGCGGAGAAGTACATGGACAGCTCCCATTCGATGCTCGAGGAATGGACGATCCAGTTCCAACCATTGATTTCTCATCTTCTGGGAGCAAGGATTCGACGTATTCTCTCGAAAGAGAGGATGTGGATGGTAAGTAATCTATTCTTGCAAGACCTGTATAGCCTATCACTCAGGCACTCGCAGCGTTTCTTCGAATAGTGCACGACCTGGAGGATTACGCCCGTTCGAGCTCCGATCCGGCTGCCTTCGGTTGTGTCCAGGAAGCACGTCTTGCTCTTGAGAGGCTTGTTCAAAGGATGGACAACCTGGAAGCGGGCTTCGACCGAATAGCCGAACGCTCTTGTAGGTTCTTGTTTGCAAATTATCACATCTCGTCGTCTTATGGGTACTATAGTACTCTCAGCTTCCCGATTATCAGCATCACGGAGAAAGCGTATGTTTTCTGCCTTGACTTTAGCTGGGATTGACGCTAATATCATAGCAGTGACGGAAGCGGACGAGATGGCTTTCCAGGAGCTTTCTGAACGCCTCAGCGATGCCTCAGCGGCGAAATTGGACCAGGAAAAGTCCATGCAGCAAGAACGAACGGCCTTCCAGGCAGAACTCCACCGACTAAACGATGATCTCCAGAGTGCCCAGCTCTTGGTTAATTCAGAGCGCGAAAAGACTAATGCGCTCGAACGCGAGCTATATCAGGCGAAGGCGCAGATCGAGAGCGAAATGGCAGCACGGAGGATTTTGGAGAGACGGAACGGGGAGTTGACACAGGATCTTGGGACTCAGCGGCGGGAGCGTGCCAAAGCGATGGCGGATGCGACGGAACAGGGGAGAATGGCCGATACTCTGCGGCAAGAGCTCGCTCAGGTGCACGCGCAAGCGGAAGAGGTGAAGGTGTTGGAAGCGAGGAACGCTACTAAACTCACCCAGCTCCTGGAGGAACAGACCGTGACGCTTCGCAATCTCGAGGAGGCGCGTTCACGGGCAGAAGATCTGGAGGGTCAGATTCGGATAGCTCGGACGGAAAATGACGAGGTTCATCGCATGTTGAGAGAGTCGGATGCGGAGAAGGACAGACTACTCAACATTCAAGCCACTGAACATGATCGTATGTTGCGGGATCACATCGCAGAGGCTGACGGTGATCGCGCAATCTTGGAGCATCAGTTCTCTGAACTCCGCGAACAATTGGACGACGCGAGACGGCAGTTGAAGGAGGCACACGCTAACGTGGAGCTCACGAATGCTGACGCTATGGGTTTACGGGAGGAGCTCCAACGCATTGAGCACCAACTCCGAGAAGCGAGCCACATTGAGAGGCTGCTGCGAAATGATTTAGCAGCAGGGCGCGCCTCCCAATCGGATTTCGAGCATAATTTGGAGAGCAGTACACAACTCGTAGCGCAGATGCTAGATGTCGCTATGGCATTCCGAAATTCTCATTTCAAAGCACTCTCCATGGTTCATGCATACACCGTTCATCCCAACGTGAAACAGGGACAGAACAACCAGAGCATGGCCGAATCTGCATTTTCTCCGACCTTGCGCCATGATGCCATCGCTGCAGAGCCATCACCGATAGATCCATCTGACCCTGCGGGTGCTCTGGAAGCTCTGCGAGCATTCGATCACGATCACTTCCTCGACGCCATCACTAAGACGGGCACTGTTATTCGGAAATGGCAGAAGCAGTGCAAGGAGTATAGGGAGCGTGCTAAAAGCAAAATATCTTTCCGCAATTTCTCCAAAGGGGACCTCGCGCTCTTTCTTCCAACCCGCAATTCGATTTCGAAACCGTGGGCAGCGTTTAACGGTGAGAATTTTTTTTTCGTAATCTATGTAGCTACCAGCCAATTAATTATTGTTTGCGCAGTTTCATTCCCCCATTATTTTCTGCTGGCAACAGGCCATTTGGCGGAGCAGTTGAAGACTCGAGAGTGGATTGTTGCCAGGATAACGTCCATAGTGGAGAAAGTGGTTGATCAAAAGGTAAGACGCAACATGCCTTGCCCTTCTTGTACTTTAATAGATTGTAGGATCCTAGCAGTAACCCCTATGGCCTGGGTGATGGCATCAAGTACTACATGCTCGAGGTGGAAGACTGGACGCAGTCTAGCCAGATCAATAAGCGTAGACCCAACCCTAGGAAAGCTTCGGCCCTTTCGGACCCAGGGACTGAGAAGAGAGGCACTCCTCTTGTTCCAGAGCGACCCTCGATCCCGCCGGGACCACCCCGAGCAGAAGTCGAACACTCGTTTAGCGTTACTCAGCCGCCGACCTCGCATCTATTTCCCACTCGCCCTCGAGCGAATTCGACTCCGTCGGCCGGTCCCTCGTCGCTGTCACGACTTCTTGCACAGGCCGTACCGGAATCCCCTCCAGAAAAACCTGCACCGGAATTCATTCCCCTCTCCAGAGACGAGTGCATTATTACTGATCCTCCACTGCCGCCCCCGTCGCCGTCGCCGAAGCAGCCAACATCATCGGTACCACAGAGCCAAGTTGTTCCCGTTGCGTCTTCCCCATTACGACCAGGTTCCCGTGCATCACGAGCTTCCACAACCTCTAGGTTCTCGGCGCGACTGCCTACTCTTGCAGGAGTCTCAAGCACTGGAAGCGCGGTAAAGGCAGTAGCAACTACTGCAGTCACAGAGCACATATTGCCAACGATAGCACCCCCTCACGAAGTTTCGTCACGAACAGGGTCACCGTCACCGCAGGAATCGCTCTCAGAGGTGATGTCGAATATGACGCTCAGTCGACGGCGGACGACCTCGTACCAGGTTTCGCGCTCCTCTCCTTTAGGATCAGGTCTCCCAAACATACCTCCACAAGCTCAGACGGCCACCAGTACGCTCGCCAATTTTGCAAGCAACTGGGTTGTTCCTTTCGGGAGAAGGAAGAAAGCTGAGCCAGGGTCTGGGCCTCTGTCGGAAACGGGCGATGGGCAAGTCAATAATGAACATTCTGGAAGCAATGAGGTATCAGCCAGTGAGATGCTCAAACGGTTTTAGACAGATGTCTACCGATTAATCTCGCTGAACAGATTTGGATGAGAATCGGTGGTTCTCATGCCCTCTGTGATGCAAATATTATTGTTCTTCGCGTAGACGGTTGTACCGATGCGGGGCTTGCATGCGTCGTTTTTGAAAGTGTCCTTTTACCCTCATGAAATTTAGCGCATTCGCGTTAGAGCAACGTTGCATGCGGTACCAGGTTCGAACTCGTATGTTCAACATCTGAGGATCTTGATGCGGGATCTGGAGTGGGCGAAAAGGTCGGCGAGAGTACTACGTGGCCTGGCAGTTGTCACGATGGATAAGAGCAAGTCGAGCAAGACAGACGATCCGGGGCGGGAACCTTTTTGGGCCATGGTGGTGCCGCTGGTGTGGGGATTCGAAAAATCAATGCCGGTCACCGAAGGCCCCGTAATACTCTACCAATGTCACGTGGTGTGACATTTCTGTGACACACCTCATTTTGGTTCGAAGCGTGATCTGAAGGTGATCGATGAACCCAAGGTTTTGTACTACGAAGCTCGAGAAAACATGCGTTTTGGCATGGGTGACTTGAAGGGTTGGATGTGTTGGGTCGCTGTGGCAGGAACGCTACTGTTTCGTCATCTACTAATTAGGTCTCCTCTGTATCTTGTTTCTGTCTTATATCTTCTGAATGTGAGCCGGAACAACAATTTGAATCTCTGACAAGGCTGAGGGATTGTATTCTCCGTCTACACCTGAAAGTAGTTCCTTACAATCTCATAGTTGATAGCATCTCCCTCAAACAGGTGGGAGCGTGTCGTGTGATGTTAGTAAACTATATCTCAATGTCGGACCAGGTCGTGCACGGGTGACCAGAGTTTCTAGTACCAGTACTCTCTCGTATTACGGCCCAGGTGGCACATATCGCATTACGCGGAAATCCTTCATTGCAAGGTCACGCCCTTGCTTTCTGACCGTTGACGCAACCATCTTAGTCTTAATTGGGTTCGGTTTCACGTTTGCCAGTAAGGTCCCCGTCGTGTCCATCACTAATACATGTGGTGAGCAGCCAATGCCGCTCCTATGTTGGTCACGGGGATCTCATATCCTACATATCGTGCCCCTTTAACATCGCTGTATAATTAATTATCTTTGGCACTCCGGATCTATCGTGTAGGTTTATTCCCCTTTCCAGCAGTATTTTTCTCGTCAGCGGTCTATTAGTGCTGCATGGACTACATGTAACGTATGGTACATTCAAGATTAACAGCATCTGGGCATGGCGTCTTCCTTCGGTACTCCAGGCTGTTCCCGCCGTTCTGCAATTTGCGCTTGTCCTGTTCGCACCCGAGTCCCCTCGGTGGTTGATCAATAAAGGACGAGAAGCCGAGGCACTTCACAAACTCTTGCCTACGACCACGCCGATGGCAACGAGTACGTGTTTAATTTAGTAACTTTGGTTGTCCGGTCGTCGGGTTCATTTTCCTCTTCTATGCTGCCTATGACCTGGCGTTCACCCCGCTCATCGTCTCGCACGCTGTCGAAATTTTGCCTTACAACCTCCGTGCCAAGGGTTTCAACATCTCGCTTTTGAATCCATTTTTCTGTGGTCCTTCCTCGTGGAGACCAAGAACCGAACTTTGGAAGAGACTGCCGCTCTATTTGATAGAGGAAGCCCTTGAACACATGGCTTACAAGGCGAAGACGCCTCCTTGGAAAAGGGTTCAGGTTCCTTTATTGCTGGCAACGAAGTCTCCAAGGCTTAAACTGGTCTATCGCTCCTTTTATCCATTTATACCCATCTTCGGACTCGTCTACCAGTGACATTTCTTTCCACTTGCATGTACTATAACCTTTGCACGAAACACTGTACAGCCTCATCATATTCCATAAAACATTTCCCCAGTGTTTCTCCGAGCTCCCGTGCGCCGTTCGTGGAGGGAGGGGGCATATATGGGCGCTGATCTCAGATGAGAGTCGGGATCATGATGAATGATTTTATGATCCTGTCAGATTTCTGGGTTCCCAACGCACGGAAAAAGGTATCGAAGCTGCCAGTGGGATGTGTTGGAACAGTTCACGTATGATGTTGATCTCATTAAACTCACCAGCTGCTCCGTACGTCTCAGATGACTCTTGAAAGGTTTCCCTCTGAAAGCTGAAGGCAGTATTGCCTATTTTGGACCGTGTCGCTGAATACCCACGTGCTTTGTCACAGTCGAGGTTAACGCGTTCAGAGTGTCTGGAACTACTCTCAGTCGGGAACAACTCGAAAGACTTTCAACGGAATTTCAACCTGCAGGGTGGCTGCAGGTGTCACTAGAGGTCACTACTCAATTGAAAGACAGACTCGTTCCTCCCTGGACTTGGACGTGGTGTCGTTATATCAAGTTTAATAGCAGGAGAGGACCTTGGGAGGACCTGCAGGGATTCTTGGATTGGCGATCGTTGCAATCCTCTATCTCCGAGATTTGGTCAACGGAAGCAAGCGATGTCGCGGACGTGGCAATACCCCATTCTGCCTCTCTACGATTCATAAATTGTTATGACCACCGTGATCTTTGGCACACCTGTATCAGGTGTGTACACGTTTGGAAATTCTACAAGTCAAGTTTCATGAGTGACGGAGGCTTCAACTTGCGGCGTATCTCAGGAAAAACTCCAGTTCAGGGTGGGTCACGGTCATGAGTGCATGACTTGTCACCATTTATCCGCACTGCTGCTGTCCAATACCTATAAATTAAATGCATCGAGTTCACCAACTGGCACCTATCTGTGCATCTTCCTCTCTCTCTGACCACCATCTCAGAGGACAACATGGTCGCCAGTGGTACTGCTGTTGGGGCTCGAGATGTCTCTTTCGCCCATTTCATTGACCCGAGAAGGAAATGGTACAACAACAAGCGGTGGGTAATCGACCTTGCGGCTGTTCTGCAGGGTGCTCACTTACCCTATTACAGGATCATAATTCTCAATGCCTGGATTGTACTTCTGTAAGTCACCGATTACTCTTAACCGTTACATGTTTCTCAGTGTCGTGATGTCACCCACAGCTTAATCACATCCTCAACTAATGGCTACGACGGTAGTATGATGAACGGTCTCCAGTCTCTTCCTCAGTGGGAATCCGCTTTCGGCTACCCATCAGGGGGTAAGCTAGGCCTACTTAATGCTATCCAAGTAAGAAATTCACAACGAACTAGCAACCCCCAGTATTGATCATGGAATTATAGAATATCGGTGCACTTGCGGCCTACCCTTTCGCTCCCTACATGTCTGATGGTATCGGACGGCGGAGGACCGTCTGGTTTGGTGCAACCATCATGTGCATTGCTACCGCCGTTCAAACTGCTTCTAAATCGGTCGGAATGTTCATCGGTGCCCGCTTCTTGATCGGCTTCGGTCTCACCTTCGCTGGTAGGGTCGCTTCATGACCATCATCAATGCCTGTGGTGACCAGAATTTCCAGCTAACTCCGCTCCCATGTTGGTCACCGAGATCTCATATCCTACATATCGTGCCCCTTTAACGTCCATGTACAATTCTCTGTGGTATTCTGGATCCATTGTGTAAGTTTTTTTTTTCAGGACTGTTCGTCTCATCAGGGGATCGATTAGTGCTGCATGGACTACATACGGTACATTCAAGATTAACAGCACGTGGGCATGGCGTCTTCCTTCGCTGCTCCAGGCTGTTCCCTCTATTTTGCAGTTTGCGCTCGTTCTGTTCGCACCCGAGTCCCCTCGATGGTTGATCAGCAAAGGACGAGAAGCCGAGGCACTTCAAACTCTTGCCTACTACCACGCTGATGGCAACGAGTACGTGTTTAATTTAGTAACTTTGGTTGTCCGGTCGTCACTGACCGTTATGCTTTCAGGAAAGATCCCCTCGTGCAGTACGAATTCGAGGAGATCAAAGCTGCTCTTCGATTCGATCGTACGGTCGCCTCAAACATCGGATGGAAGTCTCTTATCGCCACTCCCGGAAACCGTAAGCGCATGCGCATCATCGTTGCCCTTGCCTTCTTCTCTCAATGGTCTGGCAATGGTCTCGTCTCATACTACCTCACAAGGGTTTTCGACCAGATCGGCATCACCGGTTCTAGTACTCAACTCCTCATCAACGGTATCCTGCAAATCTGGAACTTGTGTTGGGCTGTTTCCGCCGCTTTCATGGTGGACCGTCTGGGTCGTCGCTTCCTCTTCCTAACCTCCGCCTCTTTGATGACCTTGTTTTACATGGCACAAGCTATCTGCTTCTCCGAGTACGCACAACATGGGGCACCTGCTGCTGGTCACGCGGTCATCGGGTTCATTTTTCTCTTCTATGCCGCTTATGACCTGGCGTTCACCCCACTCATCATTTCGTACACTGTCGAAATTTTGCCTTACAACCTCCGTGCCAAGGGTTTCAACATCTTCAGTTTTGTCATTTCGCTGGCCCTCATTTTCAACCAGTATGTCAATCCCATTGCCTTGGATGCCCTTGGATGGAAGTACTACGTAAGTCCATGGTCCTCTTCGTGGAGAATTGTCTCATCCAAGTCACACACAGCTCGTGTATGTCTGCTGGCTCGCTTTTGAATTCGTCTATCTGTGGTTCTTCCTCGTGGAGACTAAGAACCGGAGTCTGGAAGAGACTGCCGCTCTGTTCGATGGGGAGGAAGCCCTTCAACAGATCGCTCACAAGCCAAGGACCCACGAGACCCCGGGCCGCGAGAAGGCTTCCCTGGAACGAGAGTCATTCGCCGCCGCGGACCCATCCAGGGCTTAAATTGCCTCGTTGTTTATCTTTCCGTGCATCCGACCATACACTATCTCCGCCTATACCCTATTTCCCGGTGTTCCATCTAGGAGCATTGGTTTGACTTCTGGTAGACGGATACCGCTATTTATTTCACCTGCATCCATGTACGATACATCACGAAAGATTGGATGAATTGTTCGTCCCTATCTCCTCCCTCCCTTGTTGGCTTGTGCTGTTTGGGTGAAAGGGCGCCTAGAACTCATGACTAGCAGGGACACTGGAGCTGCTCTCGTTTCCATCACCGTATCCGTATTCGCCGTCCAGGGTCCAGCACGAAGGGTTTCTCCCTCCCCTCGCCACTGGCTCCGGGCCGATGTGGTTTGTTGCAGACGGGAGCACCAAAAACCTGTCAACTTACGACACGTGTCCCTTTGCATCCCGCCAACCAAATATTTAAATCCTACCTGTTCCGCGGCCAGCACCAGTCCCCGACTGCCGTCACCTGTGCCAAAATATCATGTACAGGCTCTCTAAACACGACCGGCGAGCACTGCACCGAAACTCCAACGTATGCTGGTGGTTAGTGCTCCATATGATCTGTCTATAACAGTAAATGGGGATTCATGGCAAGGTTACACCGTGTTCAGCGCGGCTCACAAACGCTTCATGTCGCCCGAACTGAAAAGAAAGGGCTGGACATCCATGGCATGATGGCCCTAATCCTCGGTGGCCGACGCGTCATTTTGGTTGTCCAAGTACCCACCGGGCCAATATTCGTCAAGAGGTACGGTTGTCATTGGACAACTGATCCTGATTGATCGGAACGCTATGAACTCGGTCGCAATGGTCGGAGAACGTTGACCATACTCCCGGCCCGGGACAGCCCGGGTACTGATGGTTGGCGCTTGGACACGGACCTCATCATCTCCCTACTCCCACGGAGACAAGAAAACATCTCACCTTCGTGCTTCGAACGAATTAAGTCCATGTAGTGTATGACAGACCTATTGTCACAGAGGAAAGGGAAAATATTACAAAGGGTCGGATCTGGCTGGTAGCTTGTACGAAAATGATGGCCATGAACAGACGAGAAGAACTTGCGACAGGAGTCGGTTTGCACCTGCAAGTGTAGAACGGCCCACAACACCACCATCACTAGCGATAACTATACACACAAGAGAGAAGCCAAGGGCTCCGTCACTATGCCTCCGCCAAGTGGAAGATAAAAGAGTGGTACAGTGTGGTACGGAGAGGGCAAAGGGAATGAATAGATATGTAGGGATTGTGGTGTTGCCCAAGTACGCAATTGAGTCCATGATGCCTCCTTCGCCCACACCAATGCTCCGTCACGTTGCTTCGTTTTGGTAGCCCAACAGCAGAAAAGGCCGGTGCGCGTTCCGTCGTTCTTCCTATCATGATAGACCGTCCTTGCAACAAGATATAGCTGGCCGCAACATGGATAACCGAGAAAACACAATTGAAGGGAATATAAACAGGAAACAGGATCAAGAAAGATGAAGAAAATTCCACCTGACTCAACCCGTCTTGCTATTTCCCTTCTTCTGTTTGCGAGGTGGCGTCACTGGTCGACCCATGTTCATGCCGCCATATGGGTACTTGGCTTTCTTTTCAGCGGGTTTGAGAATCTGTGGGAAGAGAATGAATACCACGACGCCTGAATCACGTGATTATTCACTTGGAAGGAACACAGCAAGGTCTCATCAACGCTCATCATGGCACCAGCATTGTCAAATTCCCCGCAATAATTCGGTGCTGAGAATAAGGTGACAAGATGCCGCTTGGCGAAAAATTCGTAACCATCTTCCACCACCTGTACAACGTGACACATCAGGACCAATTAAAATTGTTGGTTTAGTCATTACGTGCCTGATGTGCTCTGCAGATGAGGTCCATGTCGTGCTTCTGCAAGAATCTCGAGACAACATCTGGACCAAACGTAAACGAGACGCCACGGTCATTCTCTGACCACCCGGTAATGTCTTTGTCCGGGTCTGACCATAGCAGGTCACAAAGTAGTCCTGTGCACCTAGCGTAAGATAATGCGTCACACAAGCGGCTAGTGGACGCACCAGTGTCAGGAACGTCGGTTGGTCTCATAACCCGTCGTATTTGCTCCATTGATTGGAGATCAGGGGACAATCCACCGTGCATGGTAAAGATCTTCTCGTCAATGATGGCAGCGATAGGTAAGCAATTGAAGCAGTCGGTAAACGTCTTCCATAGCTTGATGTTGTATCGCCGTTTACCTTATTCTGCTTTCAGTACTGTCCCCATCTCTCACGAGAAACATAACCCACATTCGTCGTAAAATCCGTAAATTCGGTTGATACTTGCACATTCGTGGTTGCCACGAAGGATGAAGAAGTTCTCAGAGTACTTGATCTTGTATGCGAGGAGGAGGCAGATAGTTTCGAGTGATTGCTTACCCCGGTCGACGTAGTCACCGAGGAAGAGGTAGTTTGCTTCCGGCGGGAAGCCTCCGTACTCGAAAAGTCGGAGAAGGTCATAGTATTGACCATGGATGTCGCCTATTGATAAAAGTCGTATGAGTCATAACGTCAAAAGGAAGTTGTGGACGAACCACAAATCTTAATGGGTGCCTCTAGTTCCAATAATATGGGCTGGTTTATGAAGATTTCTCGTGCTTTTGTGCAGAGATACTTGATTTCATACTCTTGTAGTTGCACCGGCTTGCCTGGTCGGTTTCCACGCACTATAAATCAAAAAGCAACAACAGAATGTTTCGGTCAATGTACTTGATAAGGAAATATGAAATGCACTGAGAAAATCTTCGAGGACGTTGTGTTGTCTAGCGGTAATTTTCCCAACCGCCCGTAACACCGCAGCACATCACGCAGCTGCCCAGAGCTAAGATTTGATAACCACATGACGCCCCGAGCTATTCCTCAGAGTGTTTCTCAAAATCCCAACCATAGGTGTCCTTTCGATGTCGCCTACCCTCCGACCCCAACTGCGGCCCCACTGGCGAATGAGTCACAAGCACACGCCACTCACCTTCTAACAACCGGTCAATGACCGAGTCCAGATCGATCTCTGTGGCAGAATCGGCCATGTTGGATGCGTAAAAAAAGTCGTGTTCAGTGATTCAAGCGCTGGGGTAGGTATGATTGTGGTTGGTGGAAAAAACAACAGGCAGCGGACACGCAATAACGTTGATTCCTTACGGCGGTGTGATGGCAAATGTTGGCGGGAGTGTGAAAGCGTAGATAAGGGATTACAGGACGTTTGGGCAATGGCTTGTCGTTGGCTGCCAGAACCAGGAGGAAGAAAAAGAGAAAGAACAAAATCGATGAGGAGAAGGATACAGATAACAGACACTTGTTTGATGCAATGTGAAGGCAAAAACCGAACTCGGTATGCAACGGAGAATCGTGGGAACTTCCCTTGAACAATTTTCACGCGTTTCATTACCCGCTGTCCTCTTAGCCTAAGTTTGCTCCACGCGTGACTGAAAGCAGTGTGATACCAATGGCATTTACGAAAGGCTGGTCATACAACTCCTCCCTGCCACGAGAAGCCATGGTAAAGTACAAGTCTTCCACAAAACAGTATGAATGAACGTCCAAAAGGAGTGCGATGATGTTGACAAATGTCGGAATATGCCAAGTGCGTGCTTGTGAGAGTACGATGTTTGAGACGTGTGATATTACAAAGGTGCATACCAGCGCACCACCAGCACCATCTAGGAGGAGCTAACGATTGCAGCGGCTTGGGTGACTTCGACTGGGGTGCGCCGGGCGCGTCGCCGCCGCCGCCTACATGCAGTTGTCAGATGATCCATACCGTCCTCCAAAGAAGAATCCCACCTTGGGAACATAGGCCCCCTGGGCATTGCCCGTTGGTCCAGGTCCAAAGCGATATTCGTCCCAGCGTGAATCCCCTGAAAACCAATCAGCTAGGGTTGTGTCTGATCAACGAATATCGCACCTCTATCCATCCCACAACAGCAGGCACGTCATGTGCCTGCAATAAAAACTGCTCTCCCTCCAGCCTAACCCTGATGACGTTCTTCCTCTTCAGATAATCATTCCCTAAACCGCTCTCGGCATGCTGCAAGGTATATGCACGAATCAAGTCAGACTTGGATAGTTTTGGAATTTCGGCGCTTCTCAACTGCGGTCGACCAGTCGACAAGAAACTGAGCCGTGATGCTGGACGTGGTTGTAGTCGAGACGATGGTTGGGGAACTGGAGTCGCTTGCCGTATGGACTCGTGTGACTCAACGGACAATGACGAGTGGCTATCCCGAACGTCGACGGGTAGCAACTCCATCGCCCGAGACTCCCGACGACTGGGAGTTCCTCCTCCTCTTGACCGAGAACGAGTGGAACTTGAACCACTGAACGGTGACAGAAATATTGCACCTGACATGCGCTTTGCCACTCTCGGCGTAGATATCGTCGTAGATTGCGTAGCTAACGACGCCGCAGACTCGCTTCTTCGTCTTGTCTGCCTCGCGCTGGAACGCACAGGGACTGATCTCGAAGATGACGCCTGGCACATCGAAGGCTGGTCGACCCCCAATTTCGGAGGCTTCTCAAACTGCTCTTCCTTCTTCCGCATCGGAGCATAGTGCGCAGACGCCACGTCACCAACGCCCACGCGCTTCTCCCACCAGTCCCCAAACATACCCACACCACTCGCACCTGGAGGGCACTTGTACACCCGGAAAGCAGTCCCGTCCAGCTCGCACACGACCCGTCGCCACTTCCGGTCCTTGGCTTGTATGCCCGGGGAACTAAACTCCATTTTACGCGGCATAATGGCTACTAGGTGCAATGAATTGGTGTAAGGCGGTAACCGCTCTCGTCCTTCGTCCTCCCGAGGCGTGATGGGGTGTTCCTTGGTACGTGGATTGAAAGCGGGGTACGGCGGTGGATCCGAAGTGGGCTGGAAACTAGGCATCGAGGTGCGTCGCAATAGGCGTCCAATTATAGCATCCGTGTCGGTCTCTACTGATTCTGCGTGACTGTCACCAGTCTGTCCCGAAACGGACGGCGCGCGTGATTGTGCAGCATCTCTGGATTTGAGACGCTGCAATCCTAGTTCGGTGCGTCGAGTCAACCCGAGGTTGACCATGCTCCGTGAAGCGACACGGTAGAGACTTGGTTTGCTCTCCAACAGCGTTCCTGATGTTGGGGGTTCAATATTCTGAGCATTACGCGGGTTGAAATCTTCGGGGACGGGTGTTTTGGGAGAAAAGGGGTGTATCGTGTGGGGAGACGGCCCTGGAGATAGTTGAATAGGTTGTGTGTAAGTCTTCGAACTTAAGTAATCTGAGGCGTTGAAACCAGTAAGGCTGAACCCGCCGTGCGATGGTCCTGCATTGGTTGAACCTGGGACGGCAGATTCAACTTCTCGCATGGGCCGCTTTTGTGACGCCTTGGATTCCTGAAAAACTGACGGTCCGGTATTGGGTAGCTCATCTTCCTCCTCGTCACTTTGTTGGACGCTCAGCGTGTCGATCACTTCTTCGTCATCTTCGTCGTCATCGCTTTCATCGAGAGCATCCGAATCCGAATCTCCAAGCGTCCAGTCTTCACGATCAACGTGATGGTCTGCATTGCTATGGCCGTGCACAGACAATGAAGGCATGCTTCTTAAAGGCACTTGGGACCAGAAGGGGGCCAGAGGCGTAGGAGCTGGCGGAGGCAGCATAGGCAAATTAAGAATAGGCATGGGTTGTCTCGTAATTATAGATGGTGACAACCGGAGGCCGCGTTCCGTTGCGACGCGGAACGGTGGTGGGAGGGGAGAACTGAGGCGAGGTACCAGAGAGGGCTGAGCATCAGCTGTCTCTGGTTCTGGTTCTGGTTCTGGTTCTGGCTTCTCCGGAGCAGAGACCAGTTGGGGCCCCGAAATTGTAACTGGAAAGGAAGGTATTGTTGGTGATGGGTCAATCGGTGTGGTTGTCACATTACCGCTAGGGGAAGGGGAGTCTCCTGAAGGTCGTGGCTCGTCATCATTGTCTGTACCCTGCACGGCCTCCTTGGACAACCATTCAACTGTATGCGGGAGCGCCGTCGGCGCCTCCGGTCTAGACGACGAAGCGGGAGATCCGGGATTCCGCATGATACCATCAAGAGACGAGCCAGGCCGCATGAGCAAAGGCGCTGGAGCGAAGATATTTCCAGACTCATCTGGAGGCAATTCGCTGTTCAGAACTGCCTCTTCCCGAAGGAACAAAGGGGCTGGCGCACAATCTGCGAATGTGGGACTGATGGGTGCAGTTTGCAATGGATCCCATGCGGAGTACCGTCTATGTCGCGTGGGTGAATTGCTGCTCGTCGAAGCGTCTTGCGAAGAGTCATCGGTGTCGGTTGGGTTAGAACCGACTCTTAACCTAAATCCGACGAGCGGAGATACGTCAGGTTTACGCAAGAGGTCAAGGGAAGAGTGTGCGTGCTGGCGCCCGTCAACTGGCATTGTGATGGGTGCCATTTTATCTTTCGACTTCTTGCTGATTCTTCCACGGAGACCGAGTTTCTCGAGGAACTGGAGCGCTCGAGCCTTTCCAAGAGTGATAATAACTTAGCTGGATTTCAAACACGTCGGAGACATGAGGGCTGGAGTCCCATACCTGGAAAGGAGACGGGTGCAACGCCGTTTGAGGGCGAGACTGGTGCACCATTGTGGTGGTCAAACTGAAGGAAAACGAATGCAGGATGAGCGCTATCTGTATTCTAACAGCACGTTTTGGAGAAACCGAAAGTGGTTTAGTCGGAATCAAGACGGCGAGGATGCGATACTAGTACTCACGGTGCGTCCTCCAGCAACTTGGCTATTATGCACAGAAATCTACATGAGCTCTAAACGAGCCGATGTGAATACCGAATAACGTTCAGATTGTTACCCAGCTCAAGGGCGTTCGATTCAACACTGAACGGTGTGAAACTAGGGGAATCGAATTGGACAATGTCATATGACTACAGCTTTCGAAACGTGGAATCCAATCAAGCCAGACCCTATGATAACCTCAGCAACTCGAAATAGTACGCGATTGCGACGTGCTACGTGTGTCACCACTGGCGGCGTAGATTTCGTACACGTAGGGCCGACCCCAACAATGGGTCGTGAGTAATTCCGAAGATATATGTTCCACCCTCACCATGACCGTGGCTCCAAGGCTATGCGGGGCTTGTTGGAAGGTGGGAGAATCAAGATTATGGCCGCATCGGAAGGACAATGGCTTGGAATCGACACGAAGCGGTCCGCCAAGGAGGGAGCTGGAAATTCCTAGATGTCTTGGTTCAGTGCTCAAGCGCTCATCGACATCCCTGGTCCTCAGTGTAAATGCGCGGCCAAAATGATGGCCTGTTTTGATTGACCTGGGCGACTTCCCGCTATACCTCGTCCAAGGGGTCCCTGAATGGAACGCCCATGGCAACCGACGAAGGTGTCCAACTGGCTATGAATTACTGAACACATCATCATCTGGCATTTCTTCGGAGCCAGTGCTGCGGAAGAAGCAGGGGAGTTAGTGAACACAACAAAAAGGAAAGGTATGTATCATAGCACCATCATCAATGACCGGAGCGGGACTAACCACAAGTTGTGAAACACCATTGGGAATTCTATTTAGGTGTGCCAGCTCGGGTGACCCAGTCGTGAGCACAGGGTGACTAAAACGTTCAAGCCAAGTAGAGCGTAGTCCCAGGCTCCTTCCCATCACTGCTTCGAGTGTCGAGGGTGACTTGCTACACCGAAAAACGCTCGAGGCCCTGATATGAGGAATTCCGTCAAATGCCGAGGTACGTCAGGTCAATACCAAACAAACAAACAGGTCTGAGCAAGGGTCGATCGTGTAAGCGTGCTGATGTTCGTTAGTGCTAAATTTCCTGAGGTCAGCCTGAGGTCAGACAGAGACTGTGTGAACCTCATGGCACAAGCACATGCACCACATAGTTAGATTATTACTAATATAATTTTGCCCAAGTGGATGGATACTTGTTTTCATAGCTTTTATGCAGCTCATCACAGTCTGATTTACATTTACCATAATGATATACCCTCCTGGGCATGACAATGGGTTATCTAACATATATTAATACTGTAGACACTTAGAATAACAATGATATATGAATGCAGGAGGCAGGATAATGAAATTTCTACAAGTCTTGATGATGCTCTATATATTTCCTCAATCTCATAGATATGTCAGGGCTCTGTGGTGTAATGGTTAGATAGTGCCATTATTTATTTGTGAGCAGCTAGGTTGTTGGTTCAAATGCTGTGCCAGCCATCTTTTTGAGTCTGTTTTTTGCTGTTTTCTCAATTCCTAGATCATGTGCAAGTGGCTGATGTAGTGTTGGTTCTGATGCTTAGCCTGCATCAGACTGGTCTGAGGTCCACTAGAGGTTTGACAAAAATCCTTTCTCACACATAGGTAAGAGGCTGTCATAGCCTTTTTCGGTTCTGAGGTCAGCTGGACCTTTGCAACAAATAACAGTGTAGAGGGGTGAAGCTTATGCAGCATCTATTGCCAGTGACAATGCACATCTAGATCATCAACAAGAACTCTGTCAAGCACATGTTCTGGGGGTGCCTCCTGATGAGCAGCCTGAGGAGGCTGTCCCTCCTAGTTGCCTGGCACCTGTAGAAGATGGCAGCATTCAGGAATACAAGGAGGAGGTGGGATTCCAACATCCTCTAGCTAATTTCATCATCAGCAAGCAGGCTCATCTCACCATTTGCTCTGACACGTGTCACAACCAAAATTCATCATCCTATGATCTCAAAATTCCTCCCAACACCTATCATGAGGTGATGCAATGCCCTGACTGTGATCATTGGCTCACAGTGATGCAGAAGGAAATGATTCTCATGTTTGAGATGAATGTCTACGAACTTGTTCTGCTTCCCCCTGGTTGCAAAGCCATTGGCTGTAACTGGGTCCTGGAATTCAAGGAGGATCTCAAGGGGGGGCCAAGTATAAGGCCTGTCTTGTAGCTCAAGGCTTCTCACTAGTTCCAGGTGTTGATTCCAGGAAAACTTTTGCTCCTGTTGCAAAGTCTGCCTCAACTCACATCCTCTGTGCTCTGGTGGCATTATTAAACTGGATTGTTTTGATGTGAAGCTTACATTTATTTGGGGGAAGCTATGCAAAAATGTATACATGTGGCAACCACCTGGTTTTAAGCACTTTGGCACTGCAGGGGTGCTTCTTGTGGCTCACTTACTCTCCTCCCTCTATGGTCTCAAGCAGGCTGCTGTCAATTGGTATGAGTGGCTTCATGCTGTCCTGATCCAGCTAGGTTTTCTCTGCTGTGATGCTGATTATGCTGTATTCATTTATGATCATGTCATGTTGGAGGGGGTGCATGTTATTTGCATCATTGCCTGGCATGTGGACAATGGATTTGCAGGCTCCAACAACTGAAAGTTCCTTGACTGGGTCAAAAAGCAAATTGCTGACCACTTTGGAATTAGTGACTTGGGTCTAGTAATGAAGTACCTAGGCATTGAGATCAAATGTGATTGCACCTCGTGACAACTCTGGATGCATCAGCAGGAGTACATACATCACTTACCTGCTGGAGGAACATGGCCAGAATGGCTGTAATCCAGTCAGCCTGCCTTTCCTTTGTGAACAAACACAGACCTTCACCCAAATGTACCATCACTGTCATCTGCATTTCCAAAGCTTGTTGGCAAACTACTGTATCTTGCCCTTCTCACTTGTCCTGGCATCACTCACACCGTCATGAATCTTGCTCAGTTCTAGGCCAAGTTATGTCATTATGCAGCTGCAAAATGGGTGCTACGTTATCTGGCTGGTATGATTGATCTGAAGATTCATTATGGGGGGGGTCTCACCATCCTCAAGCACACCTAACATAGCAATGAACCTTCTTGGCTTCTCAGATTCTGACTGGGCCACCAAAAGCCTTGATTGCATCTCCATGATGGGCTACATGTGGTTCTTTAATGGCAGTCTGATCTCACATTGCTCCAAGAAACAGACTATGCATGCACTCTCATCCACTGAGGTTGAGTACATAGTGGTTATGGCTGCAATCCAAGACAGTCTTTGGTTAAAGTCTTTTCTCACTTGTCTAAAGATTCCCTTCAACTTACCCATATGCCTCATTGACAATGCTGGTGCTGTTGCTCTCTCTAAAGAAGCCTCCAATCATATTCATATGAAACATATCAATCTGCATTACCACTTCATTCAAGAGCACATAGAGGCTGGAACTTTCTTGCCTGAGTGGCTATTGACTCATCAGAACACTGCCAATATTTCACAAAGTCACTCCCTGCCCCATTTTTCTCTGCCATCATAATGATCTCAAATTATCCTCACACTAGTCATTTTTTCTTTCATTTTTTCTTCCCCTCTTTCTTTGGGACTCACCTCTTATCAAGGGTGTGTTGGAGTTGATATTGATCTGTCATCCATCATAGTTGTCATAGTTGATATCAGTTACATGACTATTCATTATCTACATGTTTGTTTTCATTTCTATCATCCTTAGCTGTTAACCATCAATGCTGAGGTACACTAATCATTTCTTTCTCAATATTGTCTTCTGTTATGCATACATCCTGTAGATGTTACAGGTAATTAACAATACACATAGCTGTTGACCATCAACACTGAGACAGTTCTACACAGATGTGACTGTAACAGCCTTGGAATAGATTTCAGAATGTAATAAAAATATTATATTATACATACCCTTATTGGTGGGTGAGAAATATTATATTTAAGGGGTCAACAGAATAACTGTGGAAATATTTTTTTATGTGAAAGATGACAAAAACTATAATAGGGCAGTGATTGCCCAGACTACTAGGGATTAGCTAGGAGTAATAGATAGGTATAAAGCAAACTCACCTCAGCCGCTGCCAG
>KN824866.1:0-66890 GCA_000827395.1 Paxillus rubicundulus Ve08.2h10 | reverse complement strand
GAACGGAGAAGGCGGACTTGGCCCGGAGTGGGTTCCGGAGAGGCGGAGTTGACTTGCGCGGCGCGGAATATGACAAGTGCACCAGAATCTAATGTGTGAGTCACACCTTTCTTGTTTTTTTCTCTCTCCTTTTTTCATACAGAACAAATCAAAGCTGTATTTCCCTACTTCAAAGACTGCAATGCTATGTGGTGTGGCAATCCATCATACAATTCATGACCATTTAACTCCTCTCCTTCTGTAGATCACTCTGGTGATTTTATTTCCCTCATCCAGCATGGAGGTGCTTCTACTAGCTCTCAGCCACTGACTGTCCCCAACAATCCACATGATCCCCCAGAAGATCTGGTGCATGACAACCAACTTGGTGATTCACTGGCACAAGGACATGATGACATCCCAGATGGGCAACCTGATGATTGGGGTGTTGACCCAAATGTGGAGATGAGAGGTGTAGATGAGGATTTTGAAGGACTGCAGGAGCAGGGTGGTAATATGGCCATGGACATGGACATGGACTTTGATCCAGTGATGTATGACCCAGATCCACATGTCAGGCAAGCTGCCCAAGGTGTAAAAAGTAGTTCCCATCACCATGATCAGGTAAGACCATAATCAACTACCCTTGGTAACCTTGCTCATTGTGCCCTGTAGGTCCTTGGCAAGACTGCCAGTGATGTTGGGCCTTGACTCCCTTCAAAGACTTGAACTTCGGCTGGGGAAGGGCAGGCTGCATTCCAATTGTCTCCATATCCAAGCCATGCTCCATCTATCTTCTCATCAGCTACTTCACATTCTGCATGCAATGGAGGCGTGCAGAACGTCGTACACGGGGACGGAGGGGAAACATATTTTTTGAAGCTCCGCTTAGACTCTGCCGCATTGGACACACATTCTTGCGCCGAGCAAGCACGCACATGCGCTGTTGAGCCTACTCTAAGCGCCATTATTGCTTCAATAGCCTCTTCGTCCACAATCCGATGCATGCTGATATCATGGGCCCAAGCACAACGACGCTTTGAAGGGTCAACCAGTCATATTTACAGCTTTGACAACTTAAAGCTTTGACATGCTGAGTCGCTGACAGTCATTCGTAAGATGAACTCTGGTGCCAAAGCGTCGCAGAATTCCGCTTCTATCTGAACTTATCTGCCTATATAATTCGCGAATGCGAGTGTGAATGGCTCACGTCGACACTAATCATCCTCCTGTTCACAAAGTCGCTCTTTGAAACCCTCTGCTACCTTCGTGGATCTCGCTTGGACTTTACTTTGTATGTCACATCTCGTCATCGATTTCCCCCCATGCTCATTCATTGGTGGAACATAGCATGTCTGATCAAGATTCAAAGGCTTTGGAATCTTGGTTCCTTCTGGTGCTCCAGCCCGGTGTCGGCGGCCAGACTCCTACTTCCGCCTCGTTCCGGTTCCCCGCAATGATTCAAACAGCCTCCCAACCACCCCAATTACGCTGTTTTATCAATGTCATACCGATTGAAGTTATGGCCTACATCTTCCAACTCGCAGCGGAGTTTAACAGGACACGATACCCTGTCCTCGTCTCCCACGTGTGCAGATCTTGGCGGGGGTTAGCTTTGAATACCCCTGGTCTTTGGACAAACATCGGTATCAGGTTACAATGCTGTTCCGTAACGCAGCCCAGGCGGGAGTTGTGCAGGGCGTCATCATTCGCTTCTCGCTCATCATTGCGCGCTTTGAACATCAAGATGGAAATTATCTACAACAATCGGCGGCCCACCCACGGCATTTGCCAGCACTTGAGTTGCTTTGTTGCGGGTGTAAAGTTCATCGTTGGTGTATGCGATCGGATCAAGGCTCTGGACGTTGACAGCAACTTCTACGCTACGTGCACCGCGGTCTCCTACGAGCTTATCCCTCGCGGCCTCCCGATGCTGGAACGATTTCGCATCACTCTTGGAAAGGGGTTCCCCTGCCCCCGAACCGTGAGGCAGTCTATCCCGGTTGATCTGTTCAACACTAGGTCAGCATGGGCGTTGAATGGACCTGGCAGTCCGCAAGCTCAGATGAATCGGCTGTTACCTCGGCTGGCAGAACTCAGTCTAACAGGCACTTTCGCGTTCTGGAATTTTTGGGCCGTTACCAATCTCGCCTCTCTCACCATCAACCATCTCGAATTCCCCTTTCGTCTTCACCTCCACGATCTCCGCTGTATTTTGATGCAGAACGCAAATTCGCTGGAGAGACTCGAGCTTCATGCAAGCATTCGTAGTCCATCAGAGTCTGGTTTGCCGTCGATCACCCTTCCCAGACTGCGGCACCTGCATCTCGGTTTTATATCACAATTCGAAGCCCTTGAATTTCTCCAGGCTCTCCAGGCTCCTTCGCTCAGGTCGCTGCATATGTGCGACGTACCGAGAATGCACCACTTCCGACGTCACCGATTAAGCGCAAATACCTCACCCCCACCCGTCGTCAATTTGCACACAGGCGAAGAATCTGACTCCTCTGCACTCCTCCACTTCCTCTGTGTTACTCCCCCCGCCTTCTTAGCTCAAATCGAATCGCTGACACTCACAAGCATCTACCTCATTCACCAAGAACGCGCATGGTGTACTGACGTCCTGACGCGCTCAATCCCACCTTCAGCTGTTTGTCCTGTCCGCTTGATGCAGACCATGACGTCCTTGAGGACATTGACTCTTCACATGCCGGACCATTTCTTCTTGCAGAGCCTCAACTTTCCCATTCCAGTCCCAGGTACTGAAACCGACATACAACCATGCTGGACTTATCCCGCCTCACAAATATTGGATTTGACGATCACACATCTCAGTCATCGGGACCTAAAACTGTTTCTCAGTTACAGAGCTGAGATTGTACGTCATCTGGCTCGTCACCCCGAAAACAGCGAGAAGTTGCCTGTCTTGCAACACCTCACAATCGGCATACTGGAGGAAGACATGCCCAAGGTCGTGCAGGATTCTCTATCTGGCATGGCGTGGACCAAACTGCCCAACGAATTGTTAGCCCGAACAACCATCTATGGCATACACCTTATGAAGTGACCGCCACGACGTCCACGAGATCTTTATTGTTCGTACATTTTGCGGCCCCTTCCTTTTTCCAATGATTTAGTTTACGTTTTACCGCATCACACACTCGTTTCTAAATACTCAAGTCTTAGCAAATAGTTGACTCCTGCAGTGAATCCCTACACACTCGTTACGATCACTACGAAATGATGATTCCCGAGCTTTAAGCCGTGTACGATTGGCGAGGGATTGAACAGTCCGTAACGTGGTTGATGTCCTATCCAGTAACCTGAGGAATCTAAACAAAACCTTACATTGACAGAACCCCATACTTTCGTGTGCAATAATGGAGTTCAACAGCACGGGAGGCAGCTCGTTCCAATCTACGGGGGAGATGGTCAGAACAGGACAACGCTGCTTGATCCACAGCAGATCCCTCGTTTTATCGGTGAGAAAATGATGCATGAAAGTTAAATTGCGTCCAAGTCCCTCGAACAGATGCTGGCTGTCGTCGCAGTCTGGATACAAAGATCACAAGAGGTGATTGGATTCTCCGCATGTTACGTTGGCTTTCCTAGAGGAGGAACAAAAAGGAAGTTTCCAGTCGCGAGATGGCATAGCGGGATGTCGACGCAGTGTAGTAATCGAAGGCGGGGAGAGTTCTGGAGCAACCACTCGAGGTTTGTGGTCGCATAATGCAAGTTCTGCAGTCAATGACTCTCCAAGGCAAGGCCAAAGACAGTATATCGTCGATAACGCATCCAGATACCACACAGGCTGTGGATCTGATCACGGAGAACGACAGGACGGACAGGTTTGCGACACAGCTTATAATGGAATGCAACGGGTTTTGGTCATCGCTTCTCCTGGCGCCTTGTGTGATATCAAGGTGCGAAGCGAATGACCCTAGAGAACGTGCGGTAGTGGCATCCTAATCTCCCCTAGACAGACCGTAGAGTCGGAAGTTAGTCGTTCCTTCTCTACTAATGGCATCCGAGGTGCTGTACCTATCGCGAGATTTTGTCAGAGTGACCGCTAGCAATTCCGAGCACCAAATGCTTATGAGAATGACCGGCTGGCAGAAAAGGGGAGTGCATAGGCTCCACTCTTTGAGACTATGGCTTGAGACCCTGCAGCAAGCTAATACGTTTGTCCTAGGCATCTACCACGAGTTAATACTGCTTATGTAATAATCATTGGGTTGTTCAGACTCCCACATCGTCTTCGCTGTAATTTTTGTCCATTTGGTTGTGGATGTCGATTTCGTTGTTTCCCGGAGCAAGGTGTCCTCCTTGAGCGTTCCACAATACTCAGATAGAGTGAGTGGTGGTCTCGGACCCGATGAATGACATACTTTGTCCACAGATTCACTCTCGAAGCTGCACTCAACGCCCACATACTGACCACAATCTCGCGTTTGTGGTCAGCCAAAGCGTGTATATAAAGACATGGACGCCAACACTGATGAAGTATAATCCGCTCGCTACTTTCAGCGGTTCATATCCCTCTAGGTGATCAGGTCCACCACCTGTATATTGCGCTCTCCTTTTGCCCCAGCCCTTGCATCATCCGCAGGTTACAGGATGTCCAGCGGTCATACCCCCTTATTTTCACCGACTTCTGCTATGCTTCCAGCACCTGGGCTCATCATGTCGGTGAATTCCCCAGATTCATTCGCGCTGTGCACAGTCGTTCGAGCTGGCCTTGAACTTCAACAAACGCATGGTCCGATCTATGCCATGCCAATCGACATCCTTGCCTACATTTTTCATTTGGGAACACATTTTGATCGAAACAATGGTGTAGAATTTCCTATCCTCGTTTCCCACGTTTGCAAATCATGGCGCAATCTCGCGTTGAGCACCCCGAGGCTGTGGACCACTATCTTCATCTCCAGTGCAAGCATTGCTGAGTGGGTTACCTTCCCTCCTGGACCTGTGCTTCCAAAAGCATCGGCCTTCGTTATCCGTTCGCAACGCTGTCCGCTGCGCATCAGGGTGGAGTTGATGGTGCCGGCTCGTGCCAACCTCGTCGATCAAGTAGTCAGTCTGTTCGTGCGTACACTCACCACCGCAACCATCGAACTCATCGCTCTTGTGCACGATCGCGTCAAAACCTTGCACATCGAAACCAATGTGAACGATGCTGTCTTCATGGCCACATTCCGGCTCCTTTCCCTTGGTCTTCCTTTGCTGGAAGATTGGCGTATCGACTTCGGCAACGCGGATGATAGCTTCAAGCGACGGACGTGGAGCGTACCAAACCAAACATTCGCCGAATTCGATGCCTCGGGGCTCCGTCGTGGTTGGCTCGGTGATGGAACTCCACAGTTATCTATGGACGCTTCGCTCCCTCGGCTCAGGGCTTTGTGTCTATGCGGAGTCCGTGCAACTTGGGCACACTGGTCCATTAGGAACCTCACCTCTCTCAGCCTCAGCTACATGTCCATCGCGGACCGTCCTGCCATGCATCATCTTGGTGATGTTCTCGAGAGAAACGCGGCATCTTTGGAGCAACTCGAGCTGTTCGCGATGCTCCCTCGTAAATGGGCTGAAGATCAGATGCCCCGCATCATCCTTCCAAAACTACGCGAGTTACGGGTGGGTTACGCTGATCAAAACGAAGCTATTGGTTTATTTATGGTGCTGGAGATGCCATCATTGAAATCGCTGGCCTTGTGTGATGTCCCAAGAACATTGCATTATATGCATCAGCGGGATCTCAAATATCGTGGCTTCGACACTGACATTCCGATTGACATCACTGTACCGAATCTCGCTCCCGACTCTGACTCCGATTCTACGATCCTCCTTTGCACGCTCACCCGCCGCTGCCGCAGTTTGATGACCCAAATCCAAGAATTGGAACTGCTGCACGTGCTCCTCGATCCTCAAGCCCGGCTATGGGCGGACGACGTCTTTGCCGACCAAGACGTAGCTGCCCAGTTCCTTTGTCCACTCGAACTCCTCTTGACGATGCATTCATTGAAGAATCTCGTCCTGAGCGGCGCAGATCCCGCAATCTTGCAAAGCCTCAACCAGCCGTTGATATTCCCAGCTCATGCTCCTGAGGCCAGAAAACCACGAATCTTCTACTGTGGCTCGCAGATCTCTACTCTCAAGGTCCTGGAAGCCGATTATGACGACCTCGTAGATTTTCTCTACAACAGGTCAGAAATTGCCCGCGACCTTGAGCATTCTCCTCTGCTCCCCGTCTTTGGCAGGCTCGAGTTTTCCCTCGAACTGGCTGACATGCACTCGTTGCAGCGGGAATGCCGGGGCAACAATATTGACTTGACTCTACTTGCCAAGAAGGTGCGCTGCAAGGCTCTTCCCATTCCCGCAGTGAATGCGAATCAGCCAGCGTTATGATGTTGTCCTCCCCCTCCCACACACACTCTCTGCACTGATCCTTGGATCCGATGGGTGCTCAGTCTCGCTAATTCTCAGTTGCACTGCATACATACACTCCTTACATGTCACCTGCAATGCATTCAAGGAAGGAGTTGTAGTTTTACGATTACGTAACCTCTCCTACTTGAGAACAAAAACAATCTTATTGTTCGAACTTTTAAGTGTTCTTGTTCAATTGTGACACCCTCCGAGCCCGTGCAAAAGCTATTGTTCTCTTGACGGACAGCTTCCTGGTGGAGCAACCGTGGCAAAGTCCAGTTTAATTGTCTCTCTTTCATATATCTAGCGTACCTGGTTTCTCAAAGCTCACTAGGCCTCACTCTCCTTCCCCTCACCGGAGCAAGCACTGGGTACTTGGTCTCCTTGTATTCTTTTTGGATATTGTTTACCAGCAAACTCTTTGCTTGGGATCGGTGTTTCGGTCATTCGACACCTTGTATTCATTTGGTTGGTCCGCCATGGTTTCAACCGCGATCACCGTCACCTACCATCACCTCCCTCCCACCATAAACACCCTCGACTCGCACCAGCGTGCGCGCCTTATGCGCTCGACGCGAAAGCTTGGCGCGGTATTGGGCACCACACCATATCTTTTAGATAACGACATACCCGTCACGTTACTACCCATCGGAAAGACCAAAAAGCTTACATCCAAGGCGTTGAAGCGCCAGGGTTCTATCTTTACCCACCACCATTCACAGTCGCTTTCTGTGGCATCCTTCAGTTCTGCTTCAACATCATCCTCAAATAACTCCTCTCCATCAGCATCACTAGTTTCGCTGTCCCAAAGCACTGTACCTAGCGTGCAAAGTACTGAATCACTGTCGAAAACGCCTCCTGGGCTGTCCGGTGTCTGTGGCCGCCACTCAGCTGAGAAGCCACGTCCGCTGTACTTGCGGCTGAACACGGTACCTGTTTCACCTGTAGACAATCGCTTTGCGTCGTCGCTTCCTCCCACTCCGTCACGTGCTTCGGTTTCGTGCTTCCCCCCTTCCCCTTCTACACCTGGATTTTCTAGCAAGCCGGATATCGCTGAGATCCGTCGGAGACGTATGGCTAAGCTTGCACGCTTCCTAGGGGAGAATATCCCTGCTGAGCTTGTCCTCGCCTCCGAACCAGCTCCAAAAACCTCTGCGGTTTTTCCAGACCAGGCTGTGACAAGAACACGCAGCATGTCTATTGGATACAGTGACACAAATGCCCCGTTCGCGCATGTCAGCAAACCCTCCGTTTCGCAAGCGAGTCAGAATTGGGTGGGCGAGTGGAACCGATCGGACATCAGAGAAGTACAGAGGGAGCTCAGAACTCTGAGGACACGGTGAAATTATTGCCCCCTCGACGGTTTATGGTTGTGTCCCGCCCCCCTTCCTATACATACGTACCCTTTTCATTACTATGAGATCACCACCCAGCTGCAGGTGCTCAGCTGGTGGACTTGTATCATACCTCATTTTCTTCACTTGCAACGTGTATGACTGCTGTGTATCTTACACTTCCATCGCTTCATGTCCATCTACTAGACTAATATATTAATCATCCCGTATGTTACTAGCGCAATACTTGGAACATGTGCAGTTCTCGTTTGCCTCCAAGGAAGCAAGCGCGACTGTGTACCATGGCGTCCACGTTCTCCCATCGCAATGAGATTTCATAAAATAATTGAGACCGCCTGTCGTTTTCTATATGCCCGCTTTGTCAATGGCGTGGTCTGTGGTAATGGGATATCCGGACAGTGATAATAAACTTTTGAAGACTTTGGCAACGAGCGGCGACCAGAGACTGCAGGTGGTAGATAGCAGGAACATATTAGATACCTTGCGTGCTTTCGTTGGCAACGCCGACGACCTCCAGTGTGGACGAGAACCGCTGCCCCAAGGAACGAAATATCCTGCTGAGGCCCGCACGGGTGCCTGATCTTCCTGAAGATGGAAGCAGGATAATAGGAGCCTCACCATCGACGGGAACTGTGGCGCCACTGGGAATCGCGGGGCATCTGGTGCTTCCGATGGCAGAGGACTTACGCGACCCTTCTAAGGCTTTTGTGGTGGCTTCAAGTATTGACCAAAACGCATCAGGCGTTTGGAGGTGCGTGCTCGAGGAGTATTGAGCTCGTCCTGATCCTTCGCTTTTTCTCGTTGGGTTAGAGGGTCCCGCGTGCTGGGTACGATAGGATAACAATGAACATCGGAATCGTGACGAGAGTAGATGCCTACACTGCCGCCCAGAAATCCACTATCGTGGTCATGGTAGGACGGTGCTCCAGGAGCTGAGTGGGGGGGAGTAGCCGCAGGCGCCTGTACTGACATTTGAGAGCAACTCATCACACGAAGCATTGAAACTTACGTCGAGCCGTCTTCCCCGAGGATGATGTGTCGCTAGTTGCGCACAAGTGCTCCAGGCTTGTCCTGTGCGGCATCCCCAAACTCTGTGGTAGGAATGTTGGACATCTGAGCAGAATCAAGAGCGATATGACCAACCAGCTTCAATAGTTTTCGTGTCCCAAAGATAGAGTGGTTGACAGCCTACCGTCGCATGAAAGCGCCGCACGCCAGACCGCTGGTTCATGTCTGAGGACGGAAGATTTCGTTTCCCGTCTTCAGGTCCCCAAACCTCGCCGTCCAGTCTGCTGATGTACTGACCAAAGTCTTCCGGTCGGGTGATATATCCCCCCCCCCCCCATGAATACTTCCTGACTCGGAGTGCTTCAATTTTTGTGTCCCATAGACATATCTCCATATCATCTCCGGCAGTCACGAGCTGTTGCCCATCAGGAGTAAAGGTAGCCCATTTCACGGGATGAGAGTGTCCCTTCAAGAAATTATTTAAAGATGACGTGCCCATTGGCTGAATCCCAAACACGGGTGTTCCCATGCATCCGCGACGACATGACCCCATCAGTGGAAAACGCAGTTGTATTGCTGCCTCCCCTAGGTGCCTGTAGTGGCCCAGTGACCAAACCTTGGGTTCGAACATCCCAGATCCGCACCAAATCATTACCCGTGGCCGCAATTCGTCTGCCATCCGGAGAGGAGACACTACTCCTCCCCATTTCATAGGAGGAATGGTGATAGGCTGTCTAATCTAGGTTTGAGTGGTGGCATCCCAATTCCGTAGAGTGTAGTCATAAGAGCCACGGTAACTGGATCGATCTGTCCAGTGTACCCAGTAACCTTTTTCTCCGCCTTCGCGGAATCGACGTCCCACGTGATGAGCATCCAGTCTTCAGAAGCACTGACTGGATGACGACCACCTGGGGACAAGGCAACTCCTGTGACAGCCCGCGTGAGTGCTGCTAGTACCTTGAGAGGGGTTTGGGACAAGGGTTTCGGTTTTCTGGCACGCTGCAGCTGTGCGTGTGTTTGAAACTGGTGCACTCTGATCAAGTGCTGCTACATCACGACACCTCAGGAAGCGCTCTGGGAGCACCCTACGAAATGGCCGTATCATCAGGTCGTTCGGAGGCGTCGGGGGAGGTGGTCAAGGGGAAAGAGTGCAGATGCTGCGGACCTCTCGTGGACTGGTACGAGACAGATAATTTATATGAGCTAAGAAGAAAATGTCGTCGTCAGCAAGATCTGTTACAAAATTTGCTGTTCAAGATGCAAGTCGTTGTCAGCAACCACACCTGGTTAGAGGAGGGCTGAACGACTGCTGAAGCGATGACCTCTTGTTAATTCGCAGCAGACAAGGGACTGACTGCGACGATTTCAGAGGGTAAGGGCAATGACGACGGGGTAAGTGCTCAAGCTTCAAGCCTAAAATTCAAGTGCTGTCCAACACGACTTCATGTTGCAGCCGTCGTGTCATCCTCGTTGTTTGCTACTTCATTGACAGTCACGGTAGAATTTGACCCACAATGACTGACTTGTTTGAGAGTTGAGAGACGCGGAAATCACGTGATGAAAGATGGAAACGCGTACACACATGTAAACACCAGTACTCTCATGCTTGTCAACAAGCCTACTTACTCCAAGCCAATCATGCCGCTATCTCGCCCATAACCACCATGAAGGTTCACGTAAAACACTGGAGCGCCGTCGCACAATGGCGTTGGAACACCGGTAACAACGACCAGGACGACGAGGGCGATGTTTGTGGCATATGCCGGGTACCTTACGAAGGTTGCTGCCCGTCCTGCAAGATGCCAGGAGATGACTGTCCTCTGAGTATGTTCCTTCCCTCGGACTAGCTATATGCACGTCTGACTGACTTGTGGTAGTATGGGGCGAGTGTAGCCATATTTTCCATATGCATTGTCTGCTGAAGTGGCTTGGGACTGCTCCCTCGAAGCAGCAGTGTCCCATGGACCGCCGGCCTTGGGGTTCGTCCTCTCTAACTTATCATCACCAAGTGCATGAAATTTACTCGCAGCCTCGGCAGTCACAGCAGAACGAAAAATAGCTGACACCAGCAATAATCCTATATGATACATTGTCTATTCGAACTCACCACGCTGTCGTCGTCATACCAGTTGTATCGTTACCTGAACATATTCAATGTATCCTAGAGCTGCGTTGTCATTTGCTTCAGGAATATTCATTCTGAACATGTTCCAACATGTTGCATGACCTCCGGTACTGATCGTCTGATGGCCTTCAACGTCGCTCAAAGTTACAAGCAAAGTTTCCGGGAATTGGCAGTGTAGTATGTTCTGAATGTACAGCAATAATACAGGTGCTGCTAGACCAGCCTTGTTCCCCTGCTCTACTATTTCCATTGTATCGACAGCCGAGGATTTTGTGGAAAATGGTAGAGAGGGCCAACTTCACGATATAGAAGGCGGAAATATGAACCATCAGAGTATGCTCTAACGTACAATGTATAATCGGCGAGCCAAGACGAAAGACCACCGTAAGGTTTATAGGACACAGTCCCTGGCGACAGAGATTAAGGTGCCGTGTTGACCACGGTAAATATCTGAGGTACAAGTACAAGCACAGATAGGGGGTCTAGGCTGGGCTAGATTGCGTTGAAAAGGCCAAAGAAAACAGAAGATTGCATATCTAGATAGAAATTGTGTCGAGAAACCAACGAGGCGTCATGAAGATGTCATTATGAATCGGCCAGTCGAGTCGGTGATTTTGCCATCATTCCCTTGGCAGACCGTGTGAGGGCGAGTAGCCGCTACTGTTCGTATCCACCAGGGCCTTGAAGAGAGGCCATCCAAATCCGCGTTTTATACAAGCTAGCGCAGCAAGATTAGGGTAAGATGGTGTAACGACGTCGAAACCACGCACCGGAACAACTCTCGTACAAGCTCTCGGAAGTCGATGCGTTTTTCCGCAACAAAGTAGAAAGTCAGTTTTCGTCGGTCCCTACTCCTTGTCAATGACTTGGCACATCATGACACTAATGGAGCATACCATTGATATTCTGCGTCTATCACCTCCATCGGTAACTTCTTTTGTCGGACCTTGCTTTGACACAACTGAAGGGCCTTCATCTCGTCTTGTATCTTGGTGACAAGGTGTCTGTGCAGTGGTGAGTGAATACGCACGTATCAGGTCGGGTCAATGTACGCACTGTGTGTCTTGAGCTTGAGCCTTGCCATAGATCATCTTGGGGCTGATATCCTTCTTTGTGGTTGTGCCTCCTTGCTGACCCCCCGGACTGAGTGGGCCGCTATCAGCGTAGCTGATGCGCTCCTTCTGCTCTCTCTGGAATTCCTCAACCTCCCTGAGCGTAATGGTGTCATTGACGACCTTGCCCAAGTCTTTTCCACGATCCGCTTCCACGATGACCAGGTCACCGACTCTGACGTCCAAGCTGAGATCGGTCAAGTAGAACAGATCGGTACGACCAGCTTTGAACTCGACGATGTACAGTGGCCATGAGGCAGGCACAGACGAGAGAGGGACACCCTTGCCCAGATCATTAATGTTCGGCTGAGGAGCATCGGATGAGCGCCGTTGCATGTGCTGGGGGTAGAAGGGCCCCTGTTGAGGCTGGATTGGACGACCGCTAGTGGGAGAAAGGGAAGAGACTGCGCTTGATCCGCTTTGAGAGATCGACCGATTGTAGGAGGGACCGCCATTGCCTGGCGAGGGCAGATACTGGATGCCATGTCCAGGGATGAAACGGGCTGTAAGAGCCTGCTGCTGTGAGGCAGCGCCATTGCCACCACCACTCCCAAGGTACTGAGCTTGGGCATCAATAAGCTGCTGCTCAAAATGATTGCGAGGTGGACTACCCCCAGCGGACAAGCCACTGTCGCTGGGTGAACCAAAGTGTTGGCGAGATGCAAAAGAGGTGCCGCTGGGGATATTGAGGTTGATAGATCGGTAGGGGGAGACGCGATCGGAAGACGGAGGGCTGCGGGACATGGGTGCGTAGATTGGAAGTGAGGACGGCTGGGAAGGAGGGTGGGTCGAGGACGAGGGTCCAGGGCCGTCTTTCATGCTGAGTGAACCAAGATCCGCCGCAAGATCGTCATCTGACAGCATGAGACCCCCACGACCGCCGAAGGACTGTGTGTGGAAGCCGCTGGAACGAATGGATTCGTCATCGCCCCCCGAGGCATTGAACCCTACGACGGGTCTCCGTGGCTGTACGACACTAACGCTATGTCGGCGGCTGGTTGTCCCACTGCCTCCACCGCCATTTTCGTCCTTGGGAGGGTGCAACCCCGCCCAGAGTTCGCGAAGCGCCGAACCATCATCGAGAAGAATCTGCCCGACATCCCTGACAAACGGGCTCATATTCGAGGGATCAATGGTCTGCCTGTTAGAATAACCATTGGCACTGCCAATGCGGGAATCATAGTTATTACTCAAGGGTGATCTGCCCATAGTTCCAAGTGAGCCATACCGGCTACTGCCAGGCGGTTTAATTTCGCCGTAACGTGAGCCAGGTATATTGAGAGGGTTGGACTGGAGGGAAGAAGCTTCCGACCAGAGACCCTGATTCTGGAATGGACTTCCTATTGGACCGGGGCGCGTCGTTGTAGCGAGAGACTGTGATCTGCTGCGAGTCAGATCGGCCGCATATGAACGGCCGCGGGCCATGGGAACGGACGGGCCCATATAGTGCTCATCATAGGTATCGGATAGAGCCTCTGACTCGTCGTCCTCGAATGTTGATGGGAATCGGGTTTCGCGTATAGTCGAGGAGAAGTTGGCCTGTGGGTTGGAGAAGGAGGAGCTTCGTGTGGGAACGGATGAAGGAAGCCCGCCTGTGCGACTACCGGTATTGAATGACTGCATTCTCGAAGACCAGGGAGAAGCGGCAGATCCACCTAGACTGGACGGTATGGTATGTTGCTGAGATGGAGAGCTAAGGAAGTTCCGGGAGACGTCGTGTGGTGATTGACTGGCAGCCCGTTCTCTCAAAGAACTGGATCCCGTATCTAGTTTGGATGGGACGAGGAATCGATTGGTTCGATCAGGTTCGTCGGGGTAGTGCTGTTGATGGGCACTATTTGAGTGCTGCATCGTGGTTCAACGAAGTCTACGAATTTTGCTAAAGGCTTGGGGGGACCAGTTTGCTTACACGTCGTGTGATTGAGGAACGACAGAAGACTATTTTACCCTCTCTTTATGCGAGTGAATAGTCGATGCTGACACTGTCTAAGTTCATTCATTATCACACAGACATATGACGGCTACCAGTTGGACGTACCACGAATGTTACGAGGTCGTTGGCTAACGTTTTTGGGAGGCTCAGTGGGAAAAAAAACGGAAGATGCGACCTCTGACACGCAAGCTCAGCAGCTGCGACAGTCGTAAATCACCAAATGTAGACGCGCAGACAGAAAGAAACAGCAGTACTGGTTGTGCAAGAAGAATGTAGCGGATAACTATCACTGAGTAGTGATTGCGACCTCTGTCACAAGTGCTTGGCTTGCTTAACTGAACGTGGCACCATTGGCCCTTTTTGTCTGACACTGACAGGGGCCAACCAGTCTCAGTCAGGTGCCACATGAACTCTGCTCCGACATCAACTGCGGATTTTGCGCCCCATCCCACATCTACCTACAGATATCGTTGAGCACATCGAACAAGTGGGGGACAAGCAAGGATGATATATGTGTGTCCCATCTGGGCAGAGCTAAAGCGCCCCCCCACCTGTCACACGCACCCCACAGGGAAAAGAAGACCCTCTGACTCCTTTTCCCACATCCCAAATTCAAATGAACCCGCGGGGAAGTCACAAGTGGTCGTGAATAGTATAGAGATCACGCCCGGGCCTTGCAGCGGAGCCGTCAAAACAACACCCAGCCCGTTCAAGCTCGTCTATCGCAGATTGCAGACCAGCCCCGAGCCACGTATCCTCAAACGTCGAAAACCACGTCCATCGCCTTGAATGCAGTGTTCCCGGGCCAGACGCTTATAGGCACCTCGCACTCCACAGTCTCCACCCTGACCTCCTTCCACTCGTTCTCCCGTTCCCCCTTCTCTTCCCGTTCAACCTCCTCGTCCATTTCCTCGTCACCATCGTGGTATTCCCGCTCTCCGGTACCAAGGAAAGACGTCACCAAGAATTCTGTCCAGGTGGATGGCTGCTTCGATTGTTCCTCTGATTTTGGGCGTTCTTTTGGTGCAATAGTTGGAGAGGCCCTATAAGAGGTTCCCCATTCCCCAGGTGGACCATCCAGAACCAGATGCTTCAGACGCACACCATCGCCGCTGACTTGTGATGATTCCGCGGCGACTGCGACTAACAAGCACAGCCTGACCCGCCAAACGAGGCCACCTGCAGAAACCGAGGACTTCTGAACGGCATCGCCCAGCTGAATTTGAAAAGCAGGACTTGCATCCGAGGGAATATCGAGCGAGAAGGTCGTACGGAGGCACGAAGACACGAAAGAGGAGTGATGCTCCGCGTGTACTCGCCGCATGTGGCGAATGCCACCGGCTGATGATATCTGCGATGGTAACATCTCTTGTGCTTCTAGCATCGCAGACAACTAGCAAAAGCAGCTCAGCACAAATGAAATTCCACGCATTCCGCAACCCTGAAACCTCACCGACATGACTCTCGACCTACTCTGACGCTCATTCAACTCAACAACCCCTAACACAGTCTCGCCAAGTCTGTACGCCGATTTGGTAAATGTGAGCACAGCCACCTTTACGCCCTCCTTATTGACGTCGTAGGAAACTACCAAGAGGAGAGTTCGCATTAACAAAACTTCCTGATATGCTATAAGAAGACTTACCCTTCTTTGGGTTCCGTGTCAAAATTTCAACAGCCTCCCTGCACCCGGTTAGAGCCCCACTCTCACCCTCGCGTTCCCGTTCAAAGTCACCCTGCATGGGCGACACTGCCTCAGGTGACATCTTGACACGGACACCTGTGGCGTCAGGGTTGGAGAATGTGCCCAGTAGACGTTGTCCATAGTCCCGCAGATCATCCAAGGAGCGGGAGCTGTTGTTAGCTGGAACATGATATCCAAAAAATTAGCTGTTTACATAACATTGTGACCTAGCACGTACATGGTAAGAGAACATTTGTGGTTCCATTACCTTTCGACGGACCATCTGCCACCTTGGGCAAAGCTTCTATGTAATGCACTCGTCGCTTTGCCACAGGCCATAGAAGGTCATAGGGCCTTTGTATTTTTCCGACTGCACGATGAGAGTCATTGACAAGCTTCCAAGCGGAACAGGAAGCAGATCATACTGGTGACATTATTGTAAACACGGATCGGAACTTTCATCACACGACTTGTGCTGTTGGCACCTGTGGGACCAAGACTGCTTGATGACCTCATCGCGGAAGCGCTAGCACGACATGTGCCTATCACCAGTTCGTATGAGATTTTCAGTGACCGCCCACGGAATGTTGGTGGTAGGTTTTCAGGAAGTAACAACGTGTATGTATCTTGACAGATACGAGGTCGTCAGTACGCGTTTGGCTGCTAAGATGACCCACTCACATGTACGAGATTCGCCTGGGGCGAGAGACAGGTCCACAGCAAGCATCGCAGGTTGTACCTCAAACGTCGGGAGCGGAGTTTCCGGGTCTACATCCACTTCTGTGCCGCCATTGATCAAGCCAAGGCCAACACCATTCGTGGAGGTGGGGGTGGGGGTGGGGGTGTTAACCAACGTTGCGGACGATGTCGACGACACGGACGGCGTGCGTGAGCGTCCTGATGCCCTAGGTTGTGAGGA
This sequence comes from Paxillus rubicundulus Ve08.2h10, assembly GCA_000827395.1. NCBI lineage: Eukaryota > Fungi > Basidiomycota > Agaricomycetes > Boletales > Paxillaceae > Paxillus > Paxillus rubicundulus. The sequence goes on along the minus strand of KN824866.1, from coordinate 50,349 downwards.
GGGTAAGGGAGCCGAAGGCGCTGAGTGCGTGGATGGAGAGAGGAGGGAAAACAGGCCACTTGTCAGTGACGCTGAGCGGCCATGAGACCGCCGACGCTCTTGTATGAGTTGACGCGACGTGATATCCATGCACCCGCCACCCACAATGGGGCGCTTCACAAGCTTTAGCCGGAGCGCACTCAACGTTTGAGCGTGTTCGGGCATCATAACTACACCCGGGAGAGGTGTGATAGAAAATGTGCCTAGGAGTTGAGCATAAGAATAGAGAATCAGCTCAGAGTTGGAATTTGGGAATATGGCACTTCGTGACGAAGCCGCTACGTCTGATGGGGGGTGAACAGGGGGAGGGCCGTGGCCCAAGCCTAGTTGTGCTGGTCTGCGTGATTGGAAGGGACCGGGAAGATATGAGTGAGGAGGTTCGGGTTTGAGCGAATGCTTGTTCAATGAATCAGTTAGGGATGGGGATCTCGGGAGAGGTGTCCCCGGGTATGGAGTTCCTGGCATCTCCGCGATTGGGTCTAGAGCGAGAGAGAAGGTGGATGTGGATGAGCTTGTTAAGCCTGACGGTGGTGGAGATTGTTGTACTTCGTTGAGTTGTATCTGACCATCGAGCGTGGAGCGTTTGCGAGCGTGAGGGTGCTTAGGAGGTAGCTCGAAGTCCGGCGTACGGGATAATGGCGAGGATAGGGTTGTCGGAAGTCCTAAGGAATCATGAGTGACTAGACGCGAGCAGACTTGCGGAGACCAACCTGCTTCCGAGAATTCGTAGACTGACACGTATTGGGATGTGCTCTCTTTTGAAATGTTGCCGTTCTTCTCGGGCAATTCGCTAGTTGGTATGTCGACTGATAGTGACCTCGACCTCTCGAGGAGACTCTGTCGCTTCTGTTCCAGCACACTCGACATGTCTTTTCCGCTCTTCCCAACATAATCCTGACCAATAAGTCTCTTCCTCACCGGTACATCACGACCGTTGCTCAGGGGAAGAGCGATATAGGGAAGTGCAGCTGGTCGGGGAATACCAGGGGAAGTCGGTGGTCTTGCAAGCGGCGCTGAGCTGATAGAATGGGCGCCTCGTTTGTGTGTATTCCTGGCTTTTGGAGACTCGGACGTTCGTGTGTTCGTGAAGGTTATCGTCACGGAGAACTGTTCACCCGCAAAGTAAGATGCTTGCGAAGGGGTTACATGCACGCGGATCGCGGAATCCATGTCATTGTCAGTCGTCGGTAGATCGTTTGCAGACATGGAATGAGGGTTAGGCCAAACCAAAGAACCGACTAGACACCGGGCCACGTATGAATCTAATAATGTACGAATCCAAGGAATGGGAAGTAGTGCGCCGACCGGAAATAAGCAATCCTGAGCGACTATAGATACAGGAAGTTTATCCCAAGGTTCCACAGGTCTGGGAACAGGACACGATATCCATGGAGGTGACAGTCTACAACGGATCGCAGCAGCAGCGACATCTCACAATTACCCAGGCATCGCTCGGTCTTACTACCAATCAAACGTGAAACAACTACTAATAAGTCACTTTTACTCATGATACACGCACATGTAAAAATTCAACTACCCGCAAACACGTCCCAGCATATGAACGGAATAAATCCGCGTGTTGAACGTTGAGGGTTCGCACTAGTCGCTTGCGACACCGCACTCCGAATCCCGTTGTAGTCACCATGGGACAGGGCCCTGTTGCGATGACAATCAAGTTTGGATTCTGGAACTACATAGAACGTTCTGTAAAGTCAGCATACCAGTAACACCGCACCACGAATCTAGATTATCCAGATCTTCCTCGTAGAATCTCGCAAGGCTCAGCATCTTCGGTGTTGCGATGTTTAACGTGGACTCTCTCGGTGCTGACGGGTACTTGGATCTCGTTCTTGTTGGTTTGTCCCGCAGCAGTAGAAAGATAATTACACCGGTTTAAGGGCGGCAGAGGAACTCGGTGGGGCGCCTTCACCAGAGGACAATCGGAAACGTAGTGAACTAGGGAAGAACAGCCAGAGGCTGGACAAATCCCATTCGTTGCTGGCAGGAATCTCGAAGTAGAGGGGACTTTGCCGGGACACGTGAGCGCTTTCGAACACTGCCTGGGGGGAGCGATCTACCCATATGGCTGTATCCTGGCAAGACACTGGCTTCCCATTGAACACATACACTCGTATGCACTCCGATCGTGGAACGCGGGAGATCTCGTAGCCATTTGGGGCGTCCACGGGGTCGAGATGCCGCCTACACTGCTCCATGCTGCTGGGCAGTGACAGATAGCAGATCAGTAAACATTCGGTGAGGTTGGTGAAATACAAGACTACGGGTCTGCTTGTTCGGAATTTGGTTCTGCTGGTACATAAACCACAAATCTATTAACGATTGCACAGGCAAGTTACGCACTCCGAGCCTAAGTGTTTGAAAGAGTCTCCTGTTCGGTAACTGGGCAAACATGTCATCCAACGTCTGCTTGGTGTGTGTCGTAGGTAAGAAGAGCGTTGTCGGTTGCACTTGTCGCGCTCAGCAACATATTCAAAGCTTCCTTGCGCATGAACCATTGTACTGGCTGGAATGTTCCCACGATGGATTCATGTATCGGCTCCTATCAATATTAATCCACTGCCTACTTGTCTGCTACGTTTGCACCAAGAAACCATGGAATTGGGCACTAATTTCGCCGCAAAACTCGAACCCTTTCTACTCATTTCGAAATCCGCCAAAGGTGCTGCTGCTGCAAAACTCATCCGAGACGCCACCTCCGCACCAGGCGTATTTGTTTTCGCTGAGCTACTGGAGCTTCCGAACATCCAAGAGGTACACCGAGATCTCTCGGCATTCTCCAACAACCCTTACAATTTTGAAAATAGCTTGCCAACAACGAGCAGCATGCACCCTTTTTGTCGCTGCTGCAAATCTTCTCGTATCGTACATACAGGGAGTACCTAGGTAAACGGCGTAACACTGGGATCAGGCGTTCTGCATTACCAATAACTATTGTTACAGAGAACAAGGACTCGCTGCCACCTCTTAACCAGGCTCAGACAACCAAGTTGAGATATCTTACGGTAGTGACGCTAGCAGCTGAACGCCGGGTGCGCCTCCTCTCCACCCTCCCCTGTCTTCGCACCGCTGAGACAATGTCATTACAGATACTTCCGTACTATCTACTACTTCAAGAGTTAAAAGTGGAAAGTATCAGAGAGCTTGAAGACCTCATCATCGATGCGATCTACCTAGACATCCTTCGAGGCAAGCTTGATCAGAAGGAGCAACAATTCGAGATCGAGTATACGATGGGAAGGGACCTCGAGCCCGGAAAGCTCGAGTGCGTGTTAGTGGCGCTACATAACTGGTCTGTACTTCATGTTGATCCCGTGGGTCGAATACCAGCTCATGTGGGATGTAGGGCGACTACGACAGCATCTGTACTTGCAGAGTTGGATCAGAAGCTCACAGAAGCCGCTACTCACAATGCGATGGTACACGCGGACAATGAAGAGCACGAGAGGATTTACGTGGCAAACCTCAAAGAGGCCCAGGAGCGCCAGAAGGATACCAAAGGGGGGAGGAGAACGGCGCCATTCGGCTCAAGCAATGCTGACAATATGGACGTCGATGACCCTTGCCTGGATGGACCTAAAATCAGGAATAGGAAGTACGTCTCCCCGTTTTGTGATTTGTACGCGTTTTCTCATTGCTGTCCTAGAGCACCGACGGACTCGATGGTTAAACTACAGCAAAGGAAGCGTAACAGATTTTGAATGACCTTGAGGCTCGGCGGCCTCTAGAAAGGACGATTCATTCTGCATTGCTACTAAGCCCTTGTATCACTAGACAATATTTCAACAACGTTCCGTTTGTAGCCACTTCTCGCCAACGACAACAATTCACATGCGCTGGGCATGCACCAGCTGAAAACGCGATGACCAAACAAAGTTAGTGCCCTCGAGGCATGTCTCTGCTAACGCATTCCATCAAACTCCATCTGATAGGTTCAATCATATCAGTAATAAAGATTCTTGTTGTGGGGCTTTTATAGTCCAGAAACGCGTGTACGGACCACCATGTTGCCCAGGCCCAAGGTAACGATGCAACAGCATGCAACGGGTGTTCTGGTTGCTTAGATCTCTCTTGGCTCGATACTTGTATTACTAACCTCCTCACTGATCATGAGGCCTCGCGTGAGATAAGTAGTCACTGAGAGTCACGCACATCACGTGAGCTTTAATGAGGGAGACGCGACCGTGGCAGTGTCATCTCCTTAGTTTCTTTCCCCCTCCATCACGCGAGCACTATGCCTGCTGAACGAGCTGGTGTAAATCAAGTTTCTCATAATTATTCTCTCGACTAATGCATAACGTCGTAGTACACGGTAACAATGTTTCTTGTCGATATCTCTCCATCCATGGGAGCAATGAGATCGGTAACTCTTCCTGACGGTTCCAATGGAGAGGCGAGGAACATAGAAATGACCAAGTTGGAATGGTCGCTTCAGTTTGTCAAGATGAAGATACAGGAGATGGTACGTCTTGGGTTTCTGCACTAGCAGTCGTTCTTGGTTCTCATGCAAGCGACACGAGGATAGATATTTAATGGGCGAAAGACGGACCAGTGCGGCGTTGTCATTTTCGGCTCTGAGGGTAATTGTTGCCTCTATCTAGCATTCCCGATGTCACGTTTGCATCTCACTGGTTTGTACCAAATATCTGATACCTTGATGTAATATACAGAAACAGACAACATCATCAACGGGAAAAACGGAGGTTATGATCATGTCGCAGAGTACATTCAAATCGGTCGACCAAATGCGGGCACTCTTGCAAAGTTAGACGAACTTCGGGCTTCACAGACTGCTGGAGACTGTGAGTTCGCTTTCCCTTTCACATCTTTGTGGTTTCGTCGCCTCTTGATTTGTCTCTGAATGTCAAATTCCGACATACAGCTATCGATGCCTTGATTGTTGGTATCGAGACGCAAGATTTTTACCTGGAGAAAAAGCGCACTTGGACGCGCAAGATCGTTGTCGTCACAGATGGCGAGAATCCAATGGAAATTGAAGACTGGGAAGCGATCGTGACGAAGATGGCAGGTCTGAACATCTCTTTGACCATTGTGTGAGTATCATCACTTGGAGACCTCCATTCAGGGTTTGTGTTCTGCCCTTCCACCCACTAGGTGGAGGCTCTGGCTTCCCATTTTGACCCATTGTGCCGACATCTAGAGACTGACCATTTGGTGCAGAGGGGTCGATTTCGATGACGACGAACTACCATATCACGAAGAAGATAAGTCCACTATGAAGGTAAACAACAACGTAATATTCTTGGCAGCCACTGACCATACCCCCAGCGTGCTAACGAAACCTTTTACGCCCGCTTTACTTCGTCCCTCCCAGACGGTCTCGGGCTTTTTGGAACCCTAGAACGTGCACTCCTCTCCCTCTCGTATCCTCACATCAAAGAAACAAAGTCTTCCCTGCTTGCTACAACATTACGTCTCGGAGACGTGGAGACGCGGGAGAGTGAGGCTATTGAGCTTGGAGTGAAGCTTGCCAAGTGTACCAGTCTGGCAAGAGCGGGTGGGTGGAAGAAATTTGTGGGGGTTGAGGTTGTGGAGGACGTCGAGCCTGAGGGGAAGGTCACGTTTACGGAGGTCAAGAGGCGTACGGAGTATTTCATCGACACGTCTTCTGATGCCGACGCGGATGGGAAGGGGACAACTCCCCAAGATGTTCCGATGGACATTGACGAAGAAGAGGGCAGTAAGGGAGATGGTATGCACCTGGAAAAGGTAGAAAAGGAGCAACTTGTCAGGGGGTTCAAATATGGTTCCACTTATGTCCCCTGTCCCGATGGACAGTTTGAGAAGCTGAGAACGAAGAAAGGGATTGATATCTATGGTTTTTTCCAGACAAAGAACGTGCGCCCTCTGCTTTCAGCCTCTGTCATATTCTCAATGTGACGTGGTCTCATAGCTCAACCGCTCATACCCTATGTCCGAGGTTTGGTACGTTTACGCCTCTCCAACGTCCGTGCCCGACCAGCTCGCGTTTTCTTCCATCGTCCAAGCCATGTACGAAAAGGGTGTTCTGGCAATAGCCAGAATGGTGACTCGCGACGGGGCAGATCCTAAAATGGGTGTCCTGTCACCTGTAGTATGGCCTGGTGTGGATGTATTGCTGTGGGTGCAGGTATATTTATTCCCTTACCTACCCAGTGACAACTCTAACGGACCCGTTGCACAGATGCCCTTCGCGGACGATGTCAGGCACTACACTTTCCCTTCGCTCTCGGTACTCACCTCAAGATCTGGTGAGAGGATAACGAAACACCCTTACCTCCCCACCGAGGAACAATTGGAGGCAATGGACATGTTCGTTGATGCCATGGATCTGACGGATGCTGGTGAGGAAGAAGAGGACGGGTGAGTGCTTCGATTCATTTTTTCTGTTCTCTACAGTCCGTTCCCCCGTGCGCAAGATGCTAATCTCGTTGCTGCCTGCACTTCCAGATCCTGTCCCTCTTGGTTTGATCCTCGTCTATCATATAACCCTTCCATCCATCGGACGAAGCAAGCCCAGTTCCACTCTGCAGTGGTATCGGACCTTGCTTCTCATCCGCTTCCACCACCTCATTGTGAGCTCACCAAGTACTTCAACTGTCCAAGACGTGTGGTTAAGGCGGCGAGGGACGCCTTGGAAGAATGCAAGGGCATCTTCAATGTTAAGGAAGGCATGTCGCACGATTTCACCTCAAGTCGACTTTTCAAGTTTGCGCTGACCACCGTGCTGTTTATTCTTCAGTCCCGAAGAAAGCTCCCAGAGCACGAAAGGATGGTCACATGCACGCGCGGGACGAAGATGAAGATATGATCCTACTCGACCAAAAGGGCCCCCCTCGTAAACGTCCCTCCACGGTCGTGCCCTCTGCGACGTCGCAAGCGCTTGATTCGGCTTTTCAAGTCCGTGCAGGAAAGAAAAAGGCACCCACGTCCGGCTCTGAGACTGAGACAGAATCAGAGGAGGAGCTCTTGTTAGAAGCCAAACCTAAGCAAAGCGCTGAGCCTGGTTTGCCGACACCCACCGCATCGCCAGAGCCAGAGCCTGATCCGCAGAGGGCACCGGGGAGGATCATTGGAAATGCGTTCCCACTGAAGGATTTCCGTCAAAACCTTAAGCAGGGCGATGTCGTGACGAAGGCCATAGAAGACCTCGGGGTCGTGGTCAGAGAGATTGTTGGGCGGCCGTTTGGGAGCCGAAGGAAGGACGAGATGTTGGAATGTCTGCAAGGTTTGCGCGAAGTGTGTTTGAGAGTGAGTACCCTTTCAATTGTGAGGACCCGAGTTAGCTGATTGCTTTCGGCGAAATGTATAGGAGGATGAGATCTATGCGTGGAATGCGTAAGTCTGCATTTGCTGTTTGGAGTTGACGGTAGAACTCATTGGGTCATACAGGATCTTGCAAAGTCTCAAAAAAGACTGCGCGGCCGAGAACGGGAACAAGGAATTTTGGACAGAACTGCAGAAGTTGGGTCGCAAGATCAGTTTGATCAGTTTGAATGAGGCGCAGAAACTCGGAGGAATGTCAGATGTGTCCGAGGCTGCTGCTGCAGCGGTGAGTGCTCTTTTCTTACTCCCGCGGAGGCCAGCAATGACACCTATTGGTAGTTTATGCAGCAGTTAGCTTATTGAGGCTGAATATTGAATGTTCTTGGTGCCCGATTTGTTGTCGATGTCTTGTATTATATGGAACATTGTATGATATTTAAGTTAATGAATAGGATGACAGGGACATGGATGAACTGTGGTGCATCCATGTCCCTGCAGTGTACTGAATGGACTCAAGTTAATAAATGGGATGACAGGATGACGGGTGGACCGTGGAGTGGACCATTCATCATCCTGCAGCGTACTGGGCCCAAGCCCCAAACGGGTCGATAGACTCGTCATTAGTGACCCGGTGACTCCCGCCCCCCTTTTCCCGGTTTTCCCCGACGGTGGCTGTCTCGTCTGAATCCAAATGCAGTCGTATTGACGTCGTCAATGATATTATATAAACCCCTATTTAGCAACGGGCGGCAGCCGTGAACAAGTCATTGCTGCACCACCAACAGATACCTCCACAAACACATATCACAAGCCTAATACTAGCAGAATGCCTCTTCTTGATCCTTTCAATGCTGTCACGGTAGCCGTCAGGCAGGCAGGCATCATTCCGGATGTCATCCCAGACAAGTCCCCCTTCACCCCACAAGCATTGCTTGTCGTGAAATGGCCCATTGGTAAGGAGGCCACCCTTGGTAACACTCTGACAACAATCGACACCGCCGACGAACCCACTGTGTCGTTCACGCCGATGCAGTCATTTGCGGCGGCGAGCGACATCGGTTACACCCTCGTTATGACAGACCCCGACGCGCCCTCTAGGGAAACCCCAAAAATGGGGCAGTGGAGACATTGGGTGGTGAGTCAGATCCGCAGATTTGGTACGTGGGTGTGAAATAAATTGTTTGTAGGTGACGGGCCTCCAGGCGCCTGCGCTGACCGCGCTCGACACCGGGGACTTGAGGGCGCGGTTCTCGAGGTCTGCGACGACGACGTATCAACCTCCGGCTCCTCCTCGGGGAACAGGTCCTCACCGCTATGGTGGGTATCTTCTAAACACTGCGGTGTTCTCCGAGCCGCGTGCTGACCTCGCTGGTGGCCGATTTCACAGTATTCTTGCTTTACCAGGAACCCAGACCTGATTTCGTCATCCCTTCCGATGCACAAGAGCACAAGAACGGTCCGAAAGATCGCGCAAAGTGGAACGCGACCAAGTTTGCGGAAGAGTATGGACTCAACCTTGTGGGGGTGAACTATTTCTTCGTTCGGGGAGAGGAGTAAAGGCTCGGGGATAGTAGTCAATCGCTGAACTATAAGTTGCGAGACCGCTTTGGAACGGTGTTGGGATTGATGTAGGTTGCATTGGGGTCAAATGTCGCCATTATATGGTCGAGTAAGCGAAGGAACTTTTGCCCTACACCCCTTCTTCATAGCCCCTGTCGCTCAACCACGTGACTTGGGGACATGAATTCATTTTTGATATTCCACTATTTTCCAGCGCACTCACGTTAAGAGGTTCGTCATGGCCCGCAAAACGCAGAATGCAAAAGGCCCATCAAGCGACGATGACGCCCCCGAAGTGGTCTCCCAATCCACATCCAAAGCCAACTTGAAGCGCGATCAGAAAGCGCTGAGAGACTTCGAAGCCGAGCAAAAGGCACGAAAGAAGGCGCAGAATCGTGAAAGAGATCAAAAGTTGAAGGATAGAGCACGGGTGACGAAAGCTGCGAGACGGGATGCGACGTTGATAGGCAAGAGTTTTTTTGATGAGGACCCGCACGCAGGGTGCGAGGGTGAGGACGGGGATGAGAGCGGTGACGACGATGAAGGACGTGCGCTGGAAGCCAGGATGCTCAAGGCTATGATGGATGCTGCTGAGGAAAGGGACAGTGGAGAAGAGGATGAGGATGAGGAAGACGAATTTGCAGGATTTGGTGGAATGGATATGGACGATGACACGCGATCGGACTCGGGGTCAGCGTCTGAGGAAGACCATTCAGACAATGTGGCCGATGAGATGTGGCAGGGGGTGAGTAACTTGGACAGCGGGGTTGATCCAGAGGCCCCGACGGATGATGAGGAAATGGATGGAGATTCGGAAGACAACGAAAGCACACCGCCGCAAAAGAATATCCGCAGTTCAAACCGGAGGATGGATTACCTCGCGGACGATCTGTTTCTGGCTGCTTTCTCGCAAAAATCAAAATCGTCTACAGACAAGAAAACCACGGAATCGAGTAAATTGCGAACACTTAAAAAACGACGGCGAAAAACCAACGCGCGTGCCAAGGACCTGGTCATTGGGTATGCTATGTCTCTCTTACAGTGTGCTATCGTCTGAGGTTCTTACTCCTGAATTCAGTGGTCGTACCATTCGAACACTACCTCGAGCCTCAGATCCAAGATCGCAGGCTACCGCACTGACTATACCTCCGTCACACGCTCGGAAATTTATAGATCAAAGTCTGGCTGTCAAGGGCAAGCAGGCGCTCTTGAAGGCGAAAAGGAGAGGATGGGAAAGACGGCCTGGTAAGCCATACCCCTCTATCTCGTCTGCCGAGCTGACTTCACTGATTCGCAGCAAACATTGGGGTAATGAAATCTGAGGGGGCCCCTTTTGGATTTGCCCGGAGTAGACAGTAACGAGGACACTGCTGTCTCGTTGCTATACCATCTACTTTTTGCTGATTGATTGATCGGTAGCTCGTGCGGGATTCTCGACACAGGGAACTGGCTTCCCTCGAGCTTTGGGCAAGCAAGACACGGACGTAGCATGGTCACAGCAACGGCCCTACTAGTAGGTATACAAAGTATCATCCTGATTTCTGGCCCTTTCGTGAGCTTTTGCCGTAGTAATACCTCGTTCGTCCAATGCCAGCAAACCAGGCCAGTCTGGTGGGCATGTCAGTGTCATGCTCATCTTCAGCAAGAGTGGCCTCACCTCATGCTGAGCAGAAAGACAACGAGTGTGATGTTCCCATGAGTCATCAGATTCCACGTCCCGACCGAATAGCGAAGGTCCTGAGGGAGGCCAATCCATGAAATCACACCGCTGTATCCTCGTCAACACAAAATGAACCGATGTATTGCGCGAACAACTCACTGCGTGACCTACAAACCATGATAATGAATATTTGGGGGAGACATGGGTTATGTGTGGTACTCACATCCGCCAAGGCAAGAGCAGTCATGCTCGCTCCCAAGATACGTTCCTGAGCCTCGGGATCATTGGGGAGCGTGTCCCGGATCGCCCGAAACACGAATGAGGATATCAGTCCTATCAACATGTAGCCTGTAGAAAGAGGTCAGCATTATGGCACGTCTCCTCCTTGATGGAATGGAAAGTTGTACAATTGCCTAGTTGCCATATAGCCATGGTGGTTCTCGCGTCCAGAGGTCCAGATGTGCCAACGCTCGGTACAAGCTCGTTATGAAACCATTCTGCTCCAGGGAAGAACCATGGCAGGAAAGCAGAAAAAATGGTCACCACTGTCAACAGCCTGAGCCTTCCGAGGACATGCTGGGTGAGAACAAGGAAACTTACGAGGTTCAACGTGGAGAAATAAGGCTTTGTAGATACCTGGAAGTGCAGGCAAGTCCCGCGGCATGATGAAGGTGAAGTTGTTGTTCCAGTTTCGACTCGTTCGAGTTGATATACAACTTCGCTTCCAAAGTTAAGTTCCAGGGTTTCTCTTGGCACGTACATCAGGTTCCTTCGAGCCAACCATTGAATGCATCAACGCTGTCAGCGCTCATCTTGACGAGTTATCAAAGCATTGAGTCAGTGTTGTTCTGACTTTGGAAGCCGGAAGCACAAGTATTTGACATGGGCCCTCACAACAATTGACCTCAAGCTGGAGAAGAGCCCCCCATGGACCACACCCTTCTCTACCCCGTCCACATTGACGGTAGTCCAGGCTCATCCGTGTTCGATCTTCCCGTCCAAGCAACCAATCCCACCCCTCAGCTACCCACTTTCGGAGGATGCGCCGATAGTGACCTTCGTTTGAGTAATGAAGCTACTCCCGACTCGTCTCTACAGATTACGGTGATATCAGGCGGTTCTGGCGGAAATTCCATCTGCTCCGCCTTTGGCAACGCGTGTTTCGTACTCCCCGTGTCTGATGACGGAGGTTCATCCAGCGAGATCATCCGGGTCCTAGGAGGCCCCTCTATAGGTGCTCATCACCATTCCCTGACTGGCCGCCGTCTCGTTCAACTGACTCGAAGCATGCAAGGTGACATTCGGTCCAGACTGGTCCGCATGATACCTCCAGCGCCCCCGACTTCTCCCCTTGGTGCTGTGCGTGCACTCCTTTCGTACAGGTTACCCGCAAACGTTCCTGAACGCGAGGCTCGCGCAGAGTGGCGGGATATCGTTGAAGGACAGAGTCCTTTGTGGTCCGGTATCCCTAATGATCGCAAAGAGACTATCCGAGGTTCGTTTCTCCTAACTCCTCAAAAAGTATTTCGACTGATATACCAACCGTGTGGTGGTCTTTTTAGGCTTTCTCGTCTACTTTGAAAACGAGGTGCTCAAACGAGCTCATAAGAACTTCTCCTTTTTGAATGGAAGGTAGTTTTCGCTTCACAACGAAAGAGGTACATGGCGTTAATAACCGTTTCTTAGCATCGGAAATTATCTTATCTCTGGCGCTCAGATCTTCTTTCGCTCTTTGCCTTCAGCTATATTCCTGTTTGCGTCCATCACCAACAGTCAGGCAAGTGCCGCCTTGGGAACGTTCATTTGCCACTGATTGACAGGCAATGCGAAGGCAAACATACTGCCTATAATAGTTACCAACCACACAGTAACTATAGCCGCAGAATTGGTGAGTTTATCGTTCTCGAATGGGTCTAGCACATGTCAGAACCTTGTTTCAAAAGGAAAATGGCTCCAAGCTCGTTGGGCAGTGCGAAATCTCACATCCGGTAGATCCCTCGTCATCGTTTGGGGAAGGCAGGGAAGACTGTCCTGAATTAGATGTCTCCTTCCCCTTGGATGGCATGGGTGAAAGTCTTCCCCGTCGAGCGAATGTCATGTACAGCCAGACAGACAAGGGCCGCGGCTACGAGCCACTGAAAGCCAAGATATCCAGTGGGTAGACTACTCCGATGGATCTCTTCCAATAGTGGCCAAGCTCACGTTGGGACAGGGTTGTACTACATCAACGGATATGGCCATGAGGTACATCCCACGCCAAACCCTGAATTTATCAAGACCCTGGCGGCCTCCGAGGCGTTGGTATATTCATGCGGCTCCCTCTGGACCAGGTATGTCAGATGTGTATTTGAGTTTCAGTTGGTTCTCAAGGATATATGGTTGCGAGTATCATCCCTTGCTTAGCTCTCCGCGGTGTTGCATCTGCGATTGCAAGATCCAGCGTATTGCGCGCCAAAGTCCTGCTCTGTAAGCGAACTTACGTCTTGGCGTCGTAGGTCGTTTCTGATCTCGGTCAGTAAATGGAAAGAACGATAGAGAAACGGATGGTTACACCGCTGTTGACTATCTCAGGTGACTCTTCTACTGTTCGGCCCGGGCCCACTTCATCTATCTTATAGGTGATCACAGGGCTATTGCAGGGGTACTGAATTCGCACTATCAGAAGGCGCCGTACGGCCTTGGGAACGCGTACACGATTTACCCTATCTCCGCGTTCATCACTCATCTTTTCTGGCTGGAGGGCACAAGTGTCCAAGTAGACGTGAGGGCGTTGACAGTGAGTATGAGCACCGTTGCGCACCCCTCCTGGCTCACGCGCATGTGTGCTACGCAGGCGCTAGGCGTCGAGTGTATCATGGTCAGAGGTGTAATTGAGGGCAACGCAGACCAGAGCCCACGATACGACCCACGGGTCGTAAAGCAGGCTCTTCTACAGATCCTGGCTCAGTAGTCTCATCGCTTCTGTTGGACAGCGTCTTCCCATCAGGACAAGTATCTCTTGCCCGTTCCATGGGATTTGGTAAAAACCCTAGATACTCTCAACTTAATTTTTGTCTTTGGAGCCTATATATGTGTCAAGTTGACTAGTAATCAGCAGTGATTGTCACTTCGGATATAGAAAGGCGCCTGTGATGTCCACTCAATTTTTGTTACATGAATTATGTAGTACCCAACCCGAATAATCCTCACAGCCCGACTTCTATTGGTTCTCTATGTGGAGTTCGGTGTTGTACGTTTCTCATTGAACCAGACGTTGCTAGGCTGTTGCCAGCGCAAAAGCATATGCATGCGATCAAGTCACAGACACGTAGCCTGAGCATTGAACATGAAGGTATGTATAACAAGTCTCTGGAAATTGATCTCAAGTTACTACGCCTCACGTTCGTGTAATAACTCATGTGGCTCCTCCCAGATTATGACGGCAAGCCTCTGGTTGGGTTCAGGAGCCAAGTGGCCTCAATCGACAGTCTGACCTCGCACAATCCCCACACGGAACGTCATCACGCGCCATATATCCGTGATTCAGAAGAGGGGGAGACAACAGATACCATGGTGTCCCATTCTGAAGCATTACACGTCAATACCCAACATCACCTTCCACCCCCTGTGAGTCCCGGTCCCAGAAGTCCAAGGCTTCGCTCACTGCTGTGGCTGATACACATGATTTTCTATCTGTTTCAACTACGAGTTTAGGATGAGCCGGCTCCGGTGACCCCAGATCGAGCACTGGGTCTGCGTGTGCATTTCAGGTCTCGAGTCCGGATAACAGCAGGTATAGGCAAACGGCGGGGACTGGCCGATGGGCTCCCCTCCAACTCATCTTCCATCTCGGGCTCTCCTTCGTCGTCTATCTCTGCTCCACTCCGGACACATACCACTGCGAGCAGCAAAGGCTGGGGACCGCTGGGAGGCAGGGTGGGTCTTATGGTACCACAGGCTGCTGTTCCGAAACCCCGAGGCCACTCTGTGCGTGTGGACAAGAACGGGCGGAGAAAACATGCGCGGAAAGCTCTCAACTCTGGCGCTGCCAACGAGCGCACGCGTCTCACGACATCTATGAACCGCCCATCGTACACGTCAAATCGGTCTGAGGAAGATCGCGCACAGCAGCGGAGAGAGCAGATGGTTGATCAAGCTTTTGGACCATGGCCCAAGAGGCTGTTGAATCGACACGTAAGTGTCCAGAGCCTTCCTCGCGTAGCGGGTCCCACATCGTTTGCTTTGCCAGTGGTGGTGGTGGCGACTGGAACCACTCGTCTGCTGTTTCTGCGTATGTGGGCACCTGGATGATGCAGAATGACCCAGCTTTCGCACTTTGGCCGTCTGTTCAAGCATGGACTATCGATGTGTTATAACACTTGTATCATATAACCCTCTATGGATCTTTCCATGTTACATTAGTTAAGCATCATTGGTTAACATATCGGTACATGTGAACCAGGTATATGTCAGTAACTCGGCATACATTCTTGTTGAATGATATAAACAGGTTTACGCGGGTTCAGTGCTTAGGCTTTCTTAGGCATCACCATGGTAGGAGGAAGGGTTGTGATGGGAGGAAGCAGACTAGCTGCGGTCTTGCGCGCGTTTTGCATAAGGAGTTGGTCCATGATGACGACGGCTGCCATTGTCTCGACGATGGGGACAGCACGAGGAACCACACAAGGATCGTGACGCCCCCTAGCAGCCAAGACCCCCGCGGTCCCATCGTACTGAGCGGTCTGCTGTGGCTGGGAAATGGTGGCCGGAGATTTGAACCCGATCCTGTGCCGAGTAACTCCCTTCAGATATAGTCACGACAGGAGTCCGAGGAATGACTGACCGGAAGTAGATATCTTCGCCATTAGTGATCCCGCCCTGGATTCCGCCACTCCAGTTGGAGGTAGTGCCGAGCTTGTCGCCCTTAAGTACAAAAGGGTCGTTATGCTTGCTTCCAGAGACCTCGGTACCCTTGAATCCAGATCCAACCTCGAATGCCTTGGTAGCGGGGATAGAGAGCATAGCATGGCCCAATTTAGCTTCAAACTTGTCGAAGACGGGTTCTCCCAAACCCGATGGAACGTTACGGATGACACAGGTCACCGTACCGCCAATTGAATCATGAGCTTCCTTGGCACGGATGATCCGCTAACCGATCAAGCAGGTACAAGGTAAGACCACGAGATCGAAATGCAGAAAGTCGAGGTACTCGCCTTGGTCATAAGTTCGGCAGTTTCGGGGTGAGGACAACGCGTAATATGCTTGTCGACTTCTTCGCGCGTAACGGTCGCGAGAAGGTGGCGGAATTCGGGAGACAGAGCTTCTTCGACATCCTCCTCGTCTCCACTTGGGGTCACAGATGGTACTACCACGTGGGAAGGGAGGTGAATTTTCCCGACGGATGAAACGAATGCGACTATCTCGATGCCGTAAACCTGCTTTAGATACGTTTCAGCGATCGCACCAGCTGCGACCCGTCCTGATCAAGCCACTTATATGAACAACGGAAGACGAAGGCGCAGCAAAATATATTTACCGATGGTCTCGCGAGCACTGCTACGTCCACCCCCACTGCTCGCCTTGACACCATACTTCTCGAGATAGGTGTAGTCTGCGTGACTTGGACGAGGATAGAGGTCTGTTTCTGAGTAGTCTTTCGGGCGTTGGTCCTCGTTCTTAACGAGGAGACCGATGGGTGTTCCGAGAGTGAAACCATGCTCGATTCCGGATTGGACATGGACCAGATCCTTTTCGTCTCTCTGGCCCGAGGATGGGGATGAGATAATAAACGCTAACGAATCGATTGTAGCCTTACAGGAGTGGTCAGGTTACTCTGCCCTGGTCTTCTTCGACTGAGCTGCACTTGGATGTCTGCAGCTGATAATTTGAGTCCCTACAATATATTTCTCAGGATGACGATTGAAGATTTGTGCCGTGACTCATACCGGAGGGCATCCATCAATAATGGCACCAACGGACGCACAATGGCTTTCACCGTATGTGGTGACGCGGAACAGAGTACCAAAGGTCGACATCGTGAAAAAAAACAAGAAGTTGTGTATGAGAAACAAGGAGGGAAGGAGGAATAGCTGCTGAGATATGCGGTCCTTTATTGGTCATCGCTGATGTTCGGTGGTCTTCGGTACCACAGCAAGGCAGTACTGGACCGAACTAAACGCGATTTTGGGATGGATACCTTGCTAGACTGACAGCGATGGTCAGTCTAACAGCGCAGGTTACTATATGTTACAGCAGTGCCTTTGCGGTCTAAAAATCAAAACTAGCGTATGGGACAGCATCACCAACGCGTGCGACATCCGACCAAGATCCCGTGGGAAGATGCTCATAGTCCACATCTGGGTGGAGGGGTCTGTATTACCACCACCAGCACTCGTACGCCCAGCATTCTAGACAGTTACGCCAGGAGAAATCTTACTTGTCCGCATCACTTTTGTGCTTGGAAATCGAACAACGATGTCTGTCGCTGGCTCAGTCACCGGAATCCCGGCTTCCGGCTCGAGGTCACGTCCACAGGCCAGAAAGAAGCCAAATGACGATGCAGCATACTTTGGACCACCTTCCACAGGCTCCAAGAGGCAGGCCGTGGAAAGAGCAGAGGGAGAACCGCGCGTCAAGAGGAAGCGCGTCGAGCCAAGCGCAGCGAGGAAGGCAGACAAGGCAGGCGTAGGCGCAGACCCAGAAGAGGAAAAATCAAGTGTGAGTTGTCTTGGCGACGTTCAGGCTGCGCTCCTTCAAGAGGACATGTCGTCTGAATGGATTTGTCCTGCAGATTGATTTCAAAAGCTTACCCGTGATGACACTCCTTCGTTATATCTCACACTTCAACATTGTACCAGTCATGTACCCATCGCCATTTACCGCTGCCGACCCACCCGCTCCTTCATTCCTCCTAGAACCCATGCGCTACAGCTCACGGGCTCTTAGCCCCTTCGTCACTCCTACCCCAGCGAACCGGCCACGGCGAGACCCGAAAGACACGAACCGAAGGCGTAGTTCGCGATTGCTTGAGGAGAACGAGACTCGCACGCCAATCATGGCGGACGTCACAGAGGTTCATACGCTGTTGGCGGCCTTGGCAGAGAGGCATTTTCAGGACCACGTTGTCAACGAGATCGATACACTAGCATCATTCATGGTCAAAACAAAATGCGACTGATGTATACGCTTAGCCAAGGAGTGCACATTAGCCGTTCTTTTGTTGCAGTTGGAGTACTCAGTAGACGTTGCTACACCATGGCGAGGTGGTCGTCCGCCATAAATGCTGCCTCGGTCTTCTCCAAAGGAGCAGACTCATGTCCTCAGAGCCGGCTTGCAGCAACCTTTTTTCGATAAAACATGAGCGCTCGAGCTACACTGAAGACATTCAATGCGAGGTTGAAGCGGCACAGGATCAGCTGGTGGAAGCCCCTCTGTAGTGACCTCTGTCGAGGAAATAGGGGGTTTCCGCTGACATAAGCTCATGGTCAGGTCAAAATGATGACTAAGCCACTTCGATTGTTGCGATGGATCGACAGCCAAAAAAGGACATTTGCCAATCTTATCACCCCCGCCAGTCGTGCCAGTGAAGACTTTGTCTTCATCTCCAGGTGAGCTGACAGTTTGTCTGTCGTTCCCCTGGTGATCCATTCCTCTTTGTCAGGAATACGGGCGTCCTCTATAAAGGACCGGAGTGTCATGACTTTCAGAAGTTTCACACTTTCCACCTAATTTTTTTTCTGGCTTTTCCCTTCAGCAGCAGCGCTGCTATCGCCTGTGGGTACCCCAATGTTTCCACTCATTTTGACATTTTCCGTTCTTCCCGCCCTTGCCTTGCTGGTCGCTTCTGCCTCTGATGGGAAAGGTGACGATCCACAGTCATCATTAAGTACTTGTTTCACTCTCTTCAAGCCCATCCTTATCTCAACTGTATTCCTCCCTTCCAGCCCTTGACCCCGGTGTAATTGCCAAGGGTTTCGAGAACGATGGCCAAGATCAACCCGCTGCTGGACAGGTCGCTTCGTTGACCTCGCCGAATAACTTCATCAACTTCTGTTTGACCGTACCCGATCAACCGATCACCAATGGCCAGCAGATTGCTGGTGGATCCTGCAATCCAGCTCCTATGGGCTCCATTCCGTCCACCTCCAATATGCCCTCCGCGAAATTCACCAACCCAAAAAATCTCGATGTAATTCCCGCTAACCAGGCATTTACGGTGTCGCTGGCCATTCAGGGCATGGAAACTGGTTTCTTTGTCAACGCTCAAGAGAACTATTTCTCTGCACCCCAGCAACTGAATTCTCAGGGGCAGATCCAGGGTCATTCACACGTCGTGATCGAAGAGCTGAGCTCGCTGACCCAGACTACGCCGACCGATCCAACCAAGTTTGCATTTTTCAAGGGCCTGGACGACGCAGCTCAGAACGGTATTCTGACTGCGGACGTGGCCAATGGCCTCCCTGAGGGAACCTACAAGATCTCGACGATCAATACTTCTTCCAATCACCAGCCAGTTGCAGTTCCAGTCGCTCAGCACGGATCTCTCGATGATGTTGTATACGTGTGTTTGGGGTCCTTAGTTTCTGAGGTGCTCATACTGACGACGTTTACAGTTTACGGTCAGCAATGATGCTGGTGGCGGCGACACAGGCAATTCTGGGAGTGCCTCGTCCGCTACTAATGGACTGTCGGTGGCTGAAACTGCGACTGCGACTTCGGATGCAACTGCCACATCCACAGGCAATGGGGGTGGAGGGAAAGGAGGGAAAGGGAAAGGCGGTGGAGGAAAGGGCAAGGGTAATGGCCGTCGCTTCATTCCACGCGTGAACACGAACATGCATCATTAAACTGTCATGTCGTCCATGCGCCTGAAAGGGGGGCCTCGTTCTCTGATCCCCTTCCACCCCATGACATGAAGAGTCTTCTGCACCTTATCTCTGTCCTTGTCTTTATTTTTTTTTCTACCTTGCTTTCATTTCCGAAAACTGCGGTGTAGAGCATAATCTAGCTGGTCGATCTAGCTAGAACGAGAATTGAATGTGGTCTTGGGTTCCCCCTTCAAGTTCGTCTTTTATTAGGAATCTGCATGATGGTGTACGTAGAACAACTGATCGATGACTCCGAGATAGATAAACGCTCCAAGAGTCCCGTCGTGTGCCCTCGGGGACAGGTCTGGCTGGGCGCGTTTATACGAGACCAGCCGTATCAGGGTTAGTATCTATGTGCGCGTCAAGAGTATCTCACTGCTCCATTCCGCAAGCTGCACGCACACCGTTGGGACGACGTCCATTGGTGGGCATCACATCGTCCACACTTCCATTCATCTGGTGGATCTGAGGACGGGGTGACCCCCTACCAGGTCCCTGGTCAATGAAGATCATCAACACAGCATGCTTTGATACTTCTTGGTTTAATATACGATCTGATAACATGCTGCGGGAGGGAAGGGGCGAGCAGATGGGTGGCGACGTAGCCTAGCCATCCATGATCGAACGTGGCCGGGTCTTCGTGTATGACGGCCATATTACGGAGCTAGCCCGGTTGGGATCTCCCGGAAGGAAACAACGACGCATGGAAGCGATGGATGATCGGACGATGATGGCCCACATAAGCCCACACGGCAATGAAGGGAATTAGGGATCAAGTGTCGAGCCCGAGGTTGGGAGGACGCACTTGCCAGCAATGCTCGATTGGTAATGATGGAGTTCTACTTCAGTTCGGCGTAACCGCCTAAAATCTGGTGGAATTTCGGCGTAAAGCTGATAAGGGCAGATCTGAGATCGCGTGTGGTGTACCTTGAGGTGGTCTCACCGAAACAATAGAAGCGCGTGGAAAGATCGAAGCACGTCGAAAACACGAGGGGAACGACGAGGCAAAATATATAACTACTTATACAGGATTTAGAATCGCTCACCGGCGCTACTTGGAAGAAAGCCCACGACATGGTCATCTTATAATTACGATTAGTCCATACACACCGAAAAAGACAATGGAACTTTGTTGGCCGAAAGAGCATTAGAGCCGATCGGCAAGGAAATGATTGGGGGCAGGACGGCGACTCGTTAAAAGCGACCTCTGTTCAAGGTGCACAACCCCGCTCAATTGGCGACCGAGTTGCATTTGATGTCGTCAGCAGCGCACCGCCGATAGACGCTGCTGGTATGTATGTGGCCTTCGCTGAGAATGCCATTTAATACAACTCTCGCTCAGGGAACGAGGATCGATTTGACTAGGCATCCAGCAGTCAGCGATCTGTGAATGATGTATTTTTTGACATCGCTGCGGTGGCTGCGGGAGGCGTCGACAGTCACTATGCACTTCTCATGCCCACAGGGACCGGCACCAAGATGGCGGATTCCAACGTGACTGAAGCCTGTATGACATGGTGTCTATGACCTGAGGCACATTCAAGGGTCATCGCGTAATGAGAATGCAGCTCTTCGTCAATTCCTGTGATTCTGAACGACATATTCGAAAAAGGAAATCTGCTTGAACCGATCTGATCCAGAAGCACAGCGCGCTAAACGTGAGGAACCGTTAATTTCCAGAAAGCAGGTATTCACGACCCGACATCGCTCTAGAACACGCACGTACAACAGCTTTAAACATGTCCCGCCCATCTGAGGGATGGTGACCGGTGAGAACTTCCTCGGACAAGCCTTCTCAGCCGAGCAACCGTGTTCTCTCAAGCTGTTGTGCATCCCTTAGCATGTCAAGTAGGGTCCAAAACCGCGAGCGAGGAACACTCCTATTTCCAAAAGCCGACGCCATACTGACATGGTCACAAGCGAATTATGGAACAGAGTCGGAATCATCGGAGTTTGGTCTCTTTTCCAAGATTCCGTCCACCATTCCGAAATCAAGGGCTTCTTGTGCTATACAGAAGACGGTCAAGTGACTGAAAATGTATTTATGAACTGGGTCTCACCTGTCATGAAGTAATCACGTTCCAGCGCCTTCTCTGAAAAGTAAACAAGGTTTATATCAGCATGAGGCCAACTCCAACTCCAGGGATCATACCAAAACGTTTCAGGCCTGCCGCCTCGCTTTCTCCTTCCGTAGCGCAATGTCGCTGATATATCCCAGTTAATAGATGCCGCACGCGGAGAATTTCCTTGGCATGAATGGCAATATCGGATGCTTGCCCGGAAGCCCCACCAGATGGCTCTGCAGGGAGATTGAGTTGTGGCAGAAGCGGAAAGGCCGCATCATCATGTGCTTACGGTGAATCATGATGCTGGCGTTCGGAAGACAGTGACGTTTACCCTTTGCACCTAAGTGGCATGCTCAAACCTTGTCACGAGATATGGTTACCTCAGGGACGAACCTGCGGCGAGTAGCAAGGAACCCATGGAACACGCTTGTCCAACGCAGTAAGTATGTATTGGTGACGAAACGTACTGGTAACCCATCAAATGAATGATTTCTCTTCTCAAAATCTTTGGTCACGGGACAAACCTGCATCTGTAACACGTTAGCATCAATCTCACACCAGAAACTTCATCTTTACAGTGTCATAAATGGCCAACCCTGCGGTCACACTACCACCTGGAGAATTAATATAGAGATGGATCGGTTTTGAGGTCTCTTCTGCTTCGAGAAAAAGGAGCTGCGCCACGGTCAACGCCGAGTCCGTGTCTCTGATCTAAGTGTCCCGTTGAATGGCAGGCAACGAAACGCAAGGTGTTCCACTTACAGGCCCATATAGCATGATTACACGTTCACGCAGAAGACGAGAGAAGATATCGTATGATCGTTCACCGCGGCCCTGATGAACATGCATGGCAGATGATGAGGGTTTCTATGCGGGAAAATGAGTGTCTCTGCTTACAGTCTGCTCGATCACTATTGGCACGAGGTTCGCAGATGGCGCATTCCAGCTGTTTGCTAATGGATGGAAACGGCGACTTGTCTGCCTGGCCCAAGGAAGTACCTGCTTGCTGGCCGTCCTCCATGCGTCACGGAGCATCCTGAGGCGTGTTTTTTTTTGTGAGGTCCCTGAGAGATCGTTAGCAATGAAAGTTCAAGGAATGTCCCAGTCCTTGAAGTGCGCGTATTGTACATGCTTTCTTGACCACGTGACTTACACCTGCCGCGTCTCTGTTCAAGGACACGTTCCCCGTTACTGTTTAACACGACTCGTGTCAAGTACGCCTTGCTGACCTGCTGCTGTGAACTTTGGAACTGACAGATTGTGTGTCTTACCAGATAGCCGAACCGACTCTGGGCCCATCATGAACTCGCATCAGAGGTCAAGAGAAGCACCCATGGATTTTCAGTTTACGTCCCGTCCAAGCAGTGGCACAAAGCCGGTCTGGGCAACCCCCAATGACGACTCAAACACGCCACGAAAACGTATGTTGCTGTGTCCATCGCACCCGCATGTTCGTTCCAAATGAACGCTTTACAGGTCCTTTCAATGACCTAAACCCCGCATCCGCAACCTTCCCCGCATCTCCTTTCACTCCTATGTTCGGGGAGAATGACAATGTCCCTTTCATATTTCAGAGCCCCCCGCCCCAAACGAGCGTCCCACCTCCGTGGGCACCACCACCGAATTTCTCCCCAAAAAAGGCGTTCCCTCAGCCTCCCGCCCAAGAGCCTCGCGATGTTGATATGTCTGATCTGAGCCCTCCAAAGCCGGAGGAAAATGAAAACGAAAACGGTCGAGCTGTGGCCACGGGTGCCCTAAGAAGGGTGTACAATTCAAGACAGAAGGCACGCACCCAATCCCGTTGGAAGAATGAGGAACATGCAAGCGAGGATGACAGCGAAGACGACGTAGGCCTCACTAGACCCCTGACTCATACGACGTCACACCATTACACGTTGAACATGCCCTCTGCACCAGCTCCTCTGTCTGAAACCCCATATGTGTTACTTGGGTGAGCTCCTGTACACCCCTTTGTCATGATGAGACTTCTGACAGGATGCAGCTATCTTCAATTTTTCTTCAATCTCAGCCTCGTGCTCGTGTTCCTGTACTTGCTCGTACAATTCATTCTCACCGTTCAGCGTGATGTTGAACAGCGAATTTCGGAATACTCCATGGGTATGTGGTCCTGTTTCCCATTAGTGATGAGCGCTTCTCACTGGCGATGACATCAGATATCGTGCAGGAGATTGGCGTTTGCGCCTCACAATACAAGAATAATTTCTGTGGAAACAATCAAATCCCCGCGATGACACAACAATGCGCAGCTTGGGAGGCTTGCATGAATCGCGATCCAACTCAGGTCGGCAGAGCTCGCATCGGCGCTGAACTCATCGCGGAGGTTGTAAACGGTTTCGTCGAACCTATTAGCTGGAAAACCCTGGCAAGTCCCTTTATCACCATTGTTATTATTATTATGGCAGTACTAAGCCAAGAATTTGGTGATCCATAGGTGTTTACGTTGACGTCACTGTCCTTTTTGACACTTTTCGTTAACACACTGCTGTCGTTGTACCGGTCACGTCACCAACCTGTGCATTCACCGTCTTCTTACCCTGTTGCGCCTGTCCCACCATTCCACCACTCTTATCTCCCCTTAGGCCCCAATTCGGGAGTGTATCAAAAGGGCAAGGTTGATGACTCCTCGGAGGATGCTCCGCGCCGAAGGCGGCTAGAAGGCGGGCAGGCAGTCAAAGTGAAATGAAGATGAAAATAACGAAGTAGAGATACATATTTTCCATTCGGATCATTGAGGCGTATAAACTATGCTATTTCGCATCCTTGGGTTGCCCCCATCAAGTCATATAACTGTCTGGGGAATTAAATAAACGAGCAGTACGGTAGACTGGAGCAAAATGGATGGTCGTTGCGCGGGGTTTTGATGGACCATCACTTGGGTATTCTGGTTGCGGACTTCATGAACACAGATGGTGCAGTTTTATGAAGCTCGACCACCCTCCCCGTGTGGTGCGGAGCGGTCTTCTGGAGTATGCTTTATGAATGTCGTCAAGTGTGCAACGTGACCGTATCGACTATCAAATACAAAACTCATGGCAGCCAAACGCCAAGGAGATGTCATATACGCTAGGCAATCTCTATCTGACGGTGGGTCCTTGATCGAATGATCGTCCTTGGATAGATACGGGATAGGGAGGTCAGAGGGGGCTAGATGAAGTTGCAACCGTCAAAGCAGCCCTTCACGCCCCCGTCACTGTCAAGGTGTACATGCTGTTGCTCACGTGGACAGGTACAGCCTCCCCTTGGCCCCCACTTTTGATAATTAGGCACTAATCGATCAGACGCATGCGCGACGCTGCACACAGCCTCAGCTGCCAGTAATAATGACGCCAGGACCAAGGTGATCGGGTACTTGGAGTTTGTCTGAATCCAACGTTTAGACACTAGATCCAGTGATTGTCAAAGGATTCGACACGGCGTATGACCAACGGTGACCGGTGACCCTGTGTGCAACGGATCTTGGGGGCACGTTCAACCAGCGTTTTGATCATGTTACCAGCCAAAGGTGGTGCTTCTTCTCCCATTGTTTCAGGCCATGCCTCGGATGGTTGTTTAAATCCGGATTATCAGTTCAGTGATGCGACTGGAGTATGTAAGATATGTGAAACATATAACCGAGTGGTGCAGATTCTTCTGATTTCCTTCTCAAACGGGCTTTTTTCATGGCTGACACTTGGTTGGCGCCCGGACATTTTTAGCAGACAGGGAACGGCCCCCTCCTTGTCAACCTGACACTTGTCGTAGTTTTCGTCCTGAGAATGGGACTCCCACATGCCAACCAGGCCACAAGGCACGAGCAGGCCATCGGAGATTCTCGCATTGCTCGCTGTTCCGTGGTTCTTTTTGTTAGCCAGTGCGGTCGAGTGGCAACAGAGGCAACGCACTTGCTTATCCGTTTCCAATTCCATTCCGGGACTGGTGTTTGTTTTCACGCGTTTCGGAGTCGCATGTAGGGAGGATCGGATCTTTCCAATAGCGGGACCGTCACATCAGTGAAATATGTTCTATTACCCGAACGCGTTGGTCTTCATCGATCCGGCCTGCGCACTCATGTGCACCGCTACTTTCCGCCGAAAATCACATGCAAACCGACAAGGACACAGCACCGCAAAGTCCGGGATATGATGCTGGGAACTTGAGGCGCAAAGCAAAACAAGACATTTCTGATCAGATAGCCTCTCGAATCCGAAAGTGTCTCGTGTAGCGCCCTACCATCTCCTTACCCAGTTTGAATTCGTTCCCAGATTCACGTTCCGTGAGATGCGGCGATAGCCATGGCACTACTATAAAGATATGCATCATGAGCTTTTTTGCACACGGCTGCGCGCCATCGGAATGCTGAAAATCAGTGGTATTGGATACGAGACGGACAACAAAGATGCGTAACTAGAAGCTCCCGATGCATTGTTGCAACGCGACGGCGACCCGATAACAAGGAAATGGGACGGATTCTCGAGGGACCTGCCTCGCGCCAATGTTATTTAGTAGTCTGTGACCCTTTAGCTCCCCGCGCTTCCGCCTCCGCAGTAGCCTTCAGGTCGTCGTTTTTCTGGATGAAGAAAGGCGGTGTCAGCCAAGAAGTTTATGTACTTGGAGGCTAGTCGTGCCTTCTGCTTCGCGCGTAGGATCTCAGCATCACTGCACGAAAACGGGTCAAGTGAGGCGAAAGAAAAATAGTAACTGTATCCTTGTATGCTTACGCCTCCTTACGTTTGGCTAGGCCAGTATTGCTTTCCTTTGGCTTTGATTTGTTCTGGGCTGCCTTCTTGGCCGCTCGCACACGGTCCATCTCTCTCTGATTTCCTCCTGATCCATAATCAGTACGGAGACAGAGGTTCCATGACATCGATGGGCACTTACGAGTCATGCTGGCTTGTATAAGTACTCAGGTTGCTGACGATCAATCGATGGTATTCACTGACAGCAACACAGCAAAGCAACGAGAGGAGGACAAACATGGACAAACACTTGGTCCAACTCGGTAACAGAGAAGAAACCGGTAGTGGAGGAGATGGTCGAAGAGAGTTTAGTCGAAGCTCAACTTTCCTGTCACGGATCGTGGTGATCCGATATTATCTAGCCATGTCGGTGGTGAGTCTACTTCTGTCTATGTATGTAAATAAGCAGCTAATGCGATATCTGAGGGGGTCTGAGGCGCCACATCAATCAGATGCGGATGCGGATATTGAATCTTATATCAAATCTTCTTCGGGTTGTGGTATCTGCTGCATCACGGATCTTCCCATGGATGCTGTCTACTGCCTCAGCGCAGCGGCTCGGACTTTCTCAGACTGGACTATGGCATGGCCACCCTTGTCATATTCTTGGAGCTACAACAGCAGGGGATAGCCTATCGGAACAATCTGTTGATCAGTGACACCTCCCCTGACGTACCTTTTTCAGCGTGTTTTCATGCCCTACGTGGGCAGGCACGGCAACTGTTAATGTCCTGACCGCGTCACCCCTTGGATTTGTGTGGTGGGTCACTTCATGAACGAACACACACGAGATCGCCCTCAGCAAATGACAGTGTTCCGCGTCGACACCACTGGACCCATCCCTTCGTGTCACAGCTACCGAGGTACACGCATGGTGCACGATGAGGGCATCGATGAGTCTCGAGTTATTTAAACGTGTGCCTTCTGCACGCAGGCCTGAGCCTCCGTTCTGTTAGCAAACCTTTCTCACGCACATCAAGCACTCCTTGTTGCGGATCGAGGTGAGTAATTTCCCCCGTCAACCATCACATCATGAGAAATTGGTCGACGTACCGTGGGCCCATCTGTCATGGATACCGTACAACAACTTCCGCGGAGTTGAGTTTCGAGCCTCAAGATGAGTCAGATCGAACCCTCACAGCAACTCAGGGCGGCTGCAGTTTGCTTCCACTCTCTCTCCGCCACACTTGACCACGTTCAGTGATTGGTTTGCCGGTGATTCTCGCGCATTGAATACCCTTAGGGCCTTCCCAGTCCCATGCTGCGAATTGGTCAGTTGGTCAGACAAGCTCCCTCCGTCACATGGGCCTCCTAAACGTCGGCCCCCACAATTCCCCACGTCATTAACGTGACTTCCGCGGCGAGAACCCAGAAGGTGCGTCTTCAGTTTCGTATGGCCTATTGGCATGAGTCTTGTTCCTCGAATACATTACAGCACCTTCTGTTCACCCGACGCAGTGGCACTCGGTTACAGCACCGAGCTGGATGACGATCCCTTCGCGAACGACCCAGCATGCTCTCTCCAATCGATAGCTTCTTACAGGAATGTGATGACACCCTCGCGGCCTAGTCACGTATTCACATGATCAACGATAAATGGAAATTGGTCAGCCGGGAAGGGGTTGATTCGAAGACCACAAGATCTGGCTGTC
This sequence comes from Paxillus rubicundulus Ve08.2h10, assembly GCA_000827395.1. Classification (NCBI taxonomy): domain Eukaryota; kingdom Fungi; phylum Basidiomycota; class Agaricomycetes; order Boletales; family Paxillaceae; genus Paxillus; species Paxillus rubicundulus. The sequence goes on along the minus strand of KN824866.1, from coordinate 22,506 downwards.
AAGTTGATTACATGAGGATATTCGGACAACGTTGCATCGCGCCGACTGGCGCGGAGGCAGTCCACTCTGTGGGTGATTGGATTCATGTATTCGACTGATATGCCATCGCGGTTACGGCGGGCGTTGTGCTTGGAACGAAGTCAGCGGAATGCGCAGTTCATTCGATGGAGAACATGTACGTCTTAATCGGGACGCTTGATGAGGCTGGGCTGCGTTCTTGGGCTTCTGGGAGGAAAAAAAAGAAATGGAAGCTGCCATACAATAGGATAGGCTTAGTTTACTAAATTGAATACCCCAGATTAGGCGGTGGTTGACGACAAGTCCAGGGTTCGCGGCAGGTTCGACGGAGACCTGTCGGAAATGCGTGGTACTTATACCAAAGCTTGGTGATGAGGCTCTTTTGTTGGGTGGAATTACTGGAGTTAGCTAGATCTGCTCAGGCTGTGGCACCCCCGTTTCGGCCAACTTGCCGTTCGGTACGAAACAAGAGCGCATGTCGTACAGTGATACTCTATCAAATCACATGTTTGGTCATTGTGAGATCTGTCGCTGTCACTACTGATCGCAAGGATCATGACATACTCATTTAGCGACATTCATAAACCGGCGGCGGATATGGATGGCTTACAAAGTCCGCGCACGTGAATGCCGTTTGGTAGCGAATGATGAGGCGGAACGGCAGGGCGCGAAAAAAAAAAGATTCACACAATGGACCGAGTGGGGTTCGGGTGCGATCGAAGGTTGCAACGTCCATGAACGGAGACCCGCGTTTGATTGACCCATCGCGACGAGTGGTTGTAACCGGGTCGCTGTGGAGCAAGCAGATGAAACTACCAAAAGGGAGCAAGCTGCATTCCCAATGGCTAATTCATTCTTAGATGGGGGCCACGGCCAAGCTGTTGAACGGCGTGGCTAAGAATGGCATAACATGTGTGCCTGAGAATTAACCAAGCGGCTATTTAGCACGATCAATGCCCAATGCGGAAAAAGCGGACCCTGGATACTTTTTGCAATCGGTGGCCTAGGCTAACATATTGATCAGAGGGCAACTCGGTGCCCATATTCGGGTAACCACCCGATTGTCAATATCGCCTCCGAGATCTGTCTGTGCCAGCAACTCATGCCGTAATGAATCCGACATGTGGGCTCCGCAATGTACGAATTAGGATATACGAATCCGATATTTAGAACACAGCGAGGCGGCCCGTCTGTGAAGAAATGTACATAACGACTACCCTATGGACCTGATTAATGATTGAGAGTAAGTAGCACACTACAGGGACACTAGTAGCACTAGTAAGGCGGCATGTCGTCGAATATGACGCTCGCACTAGTTGCTATCCAGAAAGCGGACTGCTCTGATAGTCATGTCGAGTCACAGGGCCACATCGATCACGATGAAGAAGTGCAGAAACTGGACAGGAGAGACCAAAAAAGGAGGAGAGTGACCTACTGAGAAAGGGGTTGTCCGTTAAGCTCTTAAACTCACGCTATGCCCAAGATTGGATTAGCTTCCGAATAGGAACTCCATATGTACACGGACAAGATGGCGGCTGTGGTAGGAAAGTAGCCGAATGGTCAACAGCAACGTGGCCATAAATATAGGAAGAGTAGGCACGCGGCTGTTTGGAGACCTGAGAAGGTCAAATGTCATAATTTGGTGTAAATTCAAATCAAACGTTCAAACGCCAGATATGATCTCTGTCACTGGCTTTGATCGTCTTTGATCGTGCGACTGGGGCTGAAAGGTCCCTGATCTCCCCTCTCCCGCAGCTTTTTCATATATATATCACCTTGCTCCTAGTCTTGACAGCTTTCTCTCCCCTCTTCGTCACCCTTCTCTAGTGCGCTCCTCCTCGTCCCTCCCTACACGGCGGCAACTCACCATGTCCCACCGACACGTCCCTCGTCAGCCAGACCGGGACGTCCGCATGCACGAACCGACACATCCTCACCCCCACGCCCTCATCACCCACCCTCATCCTGCCCCGCCACATCCGCCCCATCTCAATGGCAGCTCAGCCGCACTCCCCACAACACCCGGAAATCTTTCAAACGGCTCCAACCATGCGCACACAGTCGCCAATCAAATCGTGTCTCCAGTCGTTGTCCCCAATGCGCCTCCCACGAATGGGGTCGCACCTACTCCATCCAGTGTCATTCATAAATTGGCCGTTGCTAATGAGCAAACGTGGCTTCTGATTGGTGTGTCTTTGTTCGTCTTTTCCACAAGGGGCACTAAAATTGTTATTTATTTCCCAGGTCGTGTCGCAGAACAAATGGGCGATCTCGAACATGCCATCACAGCATATGAAAATGCACTACGGCATAATCCGATGTCCCTGCCTGGCCTTACGCAAGTTGCGGGAATCGCTCGGATCAAAGAAAACTACCCAAAGGTGGGCAAAGAGTTCATGCCAATCTTGTTTCGAAGCCCGATTCCCTCCGAGGATATCCAAGCGGTGGCCAGCGTCATCGCTTTTTTCATCTTTTTCTTTCATCTTTTTCTCTTATCTCAGATCCAATCTCGATCCCATGTGCGCGGTTGCTGATCGCGGTGCCAGGCTGACTCACCCTCTTTCCTATCCAGGCAATCGAGTATTTTCAACGTGTACTCCAACTTCAGGAAGACAACGGCGAAGTATGGAGTGCCCTTGGTAAGCATTGCCTGCGTCGTCACGGCACCACATCCTCATCCCAATCGCCTTCCAGGTCATTGCTACCTCATGCAGGACGATCTCCAGAAGGCCTATTCTGCATATCAGCAGGCCCTCTATTATTTACCGAATCCCAAGGTTCGTCACATCGTCACTTGCCACACTGCAGCATTCTCATCTTCACCCGTGTAGGAGGATCCAAAGCTGTGGTATGGCATCGGCATACTCTATGACCGGTACGGCTCCTTGGATCACGCCGAGGAAGCATTCGCCTCTGTCCTCAAGATGGACAAAGGTTGGCATTCATTCCTCTTCGCCGAGGGACTGTTATGTACTCATTTAGCAGAACTAGACTTCGACAAGGCAAACGAGATCCTTTTCCGTCTTGGCATAATATACAAACAGCAGGGCAAATACGAAGATTCCCTCGCCTGCTTCGATCGTATTCTCCGGAATCCGCCCAGTCCGCTCGCACACGCTGACATCTGGTTCCAAATTGGCCACGTGTACGAACAACAGAAAGATGCAAGTCCATCATGTCCTCTTCCAGTCAGATGCGGCGATATTCACCGTATCTATTCTAGCACGTCCATGCGAAAGACGCATACGAACGTGTCATCGCCCATAACCCTGACCATGCCAAGGTCCTTCAGCAACTTGGTTGGCTCTATCATCAGGACGGCTCCTCGTTCCAGAATCAAGAACTCGCCATCCAATATCTCACGAAGAGTCTTGAAGCTGGTGTGTACCTGTCTATTGGTAGCCCGACTTCTGCTGACGGACTGGCACCGCAGATCCTTCTGATGCCCAAAGCTGGTATCTCCTCGGCCGTGCCTACATGGCAGGTCAAAAGTACAACAAGGCGTACGAAGCCTATCAGCAGGCTGTCTATCGTGATGGCCGTAACCCCACCTTCTGGTGCTCTATCGGTGTCCTGTACTTCCAGATCAATCAGTTCCGGGACGCACTGGATGCGTACTCACGAGCTATCAGGATCAATCCATACATTTCCGAAGTCTGGTTCGACCTTGGTAGCCTCTACGAGAGCTGCAACAACCAGATCTCGGATGCCATCGATGCCTATGCCCGTGCTAGTGAGCTCGACCCTAGCAACCACGTCATCTCACAACGGCTGCAGCTTCTGAAGACAGCACAGGCAACAGGAGGCCAGCTGCCCGCGGCGCCTGGCCCTCAGGACGTCCACCCCACAGCATATGCTAGCGCCGTCGTCCCACCTTCAGGTCTTACCGGACCACCTCTTCTCTTACAATCTACATCGACATCGACGTCCTCTTCGCGCCCTTTGTTCAGGTCTGATTCACGTGGGCCGCCAAGTGGAGATAACGTCCACCTACCGCCACCGCCTGCTCCAGTTGGCAGTCGATCGTCGCCTGGGCCATTCAGAGGAGGCCCTCCGCCACCTGTCGTCCTTGACGAGACGCGGCACATGCCGTCTCATACGCCTTTGGCACCGATGGACGTTGATCGCCCAGCTCATCATCGAGACTTCTCTGGGTCACGCGACGGTGCGACACGTGGACCCACTGGCCACCAGAACATCCTTCTGCACCACCCTGTGCCTCAGCAGCAAGTTCCCACGGATGAGTTGCGATCGTCTGCAGTGCATGGGCCTGGTCAGCACCAGGAATACTTCAACCGCCCCCTACGTGTTCCTTCTGCGTCCACGTCGCCTCCTCCCCTTACTCGCACTCGTTCGCCTGGCCCCAGTTTCCAACCTTACCCTCCTGCAAGCCGTCAACAGGTTGGTCCTGCTCAACCCGCAGGTCAACGTTCTCCACCCTCTTATCCTCGCGAGCCTGTGCGCCAAGGCGAACGTGACATGACCTGGGAACGCCGTGGACCACCTCCAGAGCACCATCGCGATTGGGAACGTGGGCGTTTGGAATACCCCGGTCACCATTCGCAACAACCCAATTACCCTTCTCGCTCTCCTGGCCCTCACCATCGTGCCGCGAGCCCGATGGAAACGTCGCCCCGTTCTTCTCATCCCTCTACGCACCATCCACGTCCATACTGGGACTCGAAGCCACCGAATGGTCCTGCTCACCCTCGCTCGCCACCTCCAGGACCTTCCGTTGCTCCCGAGAACGGGCACTGGAGATACGACCCGGCAAGATTTGATGCGCGCGAGAACCCACGGCCAATCGAGCGGGACACAGCGATGGATCAGCGAAGGCAGTCAATGCCTACGGCGACTTCACCCGAAGGAGGAGCCTCTCGACTTCTTATTCATCATAGCAACAGCAGCAGCATTCGGATGTCGGAGTCGCCAAATTCGACACCTGCGCCTGATGGAAAGGACAGGCGGAGGAAGCAGGCGAAGGAGAAGGATTCGGACACTCAGAGTGTGACGGGATCAACGCTCGGTGACCCACCAAAGCGGGAGCGGAAGAAACGTCAACGTCGTCCCAAGGATGAACAAGCGCGGGACTCACATGGCTTGCCGGCCAATTTGCCCGCATCTTTCAAAATGGGTTCTTTCTCGGCCAAAGAGGATACCTCCAGCTCCAATGGTTCTGGTAGCCGTTCGTTGCAGCCCTCCCCGATGAGCGCGACTCCTCGCCCGCCATCACGTGTTGTTGACGAGGACTATGACGAGGGGGTCGCGGATGCACTTGTCGTGCTATCGCAATACCGTGCACCTGATGCAACCGTTCCCACACGCGACAGTCATAGTGGACCGATGCAATCACCAACATTGTCAAGCGGTAGCCGACACACTGTAACGTCCCCACGTCCGGCGATCTCCCATCGTGGGTCTGTCTCTACATCAGGTAGCCGTCCCTCACCTCCCTCAGGTTCAGCTTCCCTCAAGCGGCCATTGAGCCCCGGAGTTGACGAGTTGGATAACAAGCGGAAACGAGTAGATCCTATGAAGCGTAGTGCGGCATCTCCTGCTGGACGACACACGCCCATCCCTTCCTCACGACCGTCGCCCATTCCGTTTCGTACTCAGCCTACTTCCCGTTCACCTGAGTCTCGCCACCATGAAGAAAGCGGACGTTATGTTCCCAGCCCCCCTTCGATGTCTGTTAAACTCCCTCCTCACCCACGTCCCATTGGATCTAGTCACGCTTCGCACGCCAGCTCATCTGCAGCAATTGCTTTGCCTCCGATTGCAACCTTATCCCCTGCCTCCACAGCACCTTCACCCACGGATGACCGAATGGCGGTTGACCGTCGTTCCTCCTCTCCGCCCTCGCGAGGCAAACTGTCAGAGGTAATGAACCCTGCTGCTGGATCACCAACTGCTCGGCCTGTCGCGTCTCCGCCTCGTTTGCATGAAAAGAAAGACACGTCTCCTGCGTAGATCTTACATTTTGTTGCCTTGTGTCCGAATATGTTTTTTGGGCCTGTGTTCCAAGCAGCACTCTTCCATGATATCTGACGAAAACCTTATGTCCCATTACATGTTCGCGAATATCTATCAACGCACATATGTACCGGTAGCTCGATTGCATTCTCTATAGGCTATAGAATCGAACATTGTCCTAAGAATCTCGTGGAGTTTGAGCTAAGTAGTGGGCGTAGGAACGTTTCGGAGTAGAGTCGACGCATGTGTGCTGAGGTCAGTACCGTGTCTCACTGATCTAATTGTCTACCAAGTTTGTCTCGCAACATCAAAACGCAGTTCCACGGCGGTCGATTGTACGGCTTGCACGATCGTCATCTTTGAGTCAATCAGTGACTTGTTTGGAAGCCAGGAAATAGCATCTCCATCCTGCTCTTCTCAGGCGTCCATTGGCAAGTAACCCGAGTGGAAAACCCACGCTAACACGCCGTTGACCACCTTCAAGCCTCGATGCATCCGTTATGACATCTCTTGACACAATTCCCATGGAGAACAACTATTCACCACAGATAATTCATCCTTCAACAGACCCCGCAAGCGCCACCCACAGCGGGTCGTACCCATGCTCGTCTTCCTCCGCCATGTCCCATTCCTCGAGCCACTTGTCGCCTGCATACCCTGCCCAGTGTTCTTCGGTTACCTCGTGGGGGCATACGGATCCGCCAAGTGGGGAGCTTCAGGGCGCTGAGGAGGATGCAGAGGAGGAGAGACGGAATCAGACGAGAACCGAGGAGGTGTCGCCCACCCTGCCTCTCACACGGACGCAAACGAACTCGAGCGCAGCACACTCGGGCGCACCGCCAATACGAGTCGAAGATACCACGAATACGGAAGAGGAAGATATTGCGGATACATTTTGGCACCCACTCCGTGACGACGGGAAGGTCCGAGTGCAGAATCACGAGGAGGACGAGGGTGGGGAGATAGACTCTGTACATGCGTTGGAGAGCATACACGATGATGATCGTGCTTCGGAGGGGGAGGAGAAAGAACAACAGCGCAGGTTCAAGTCCTCTTCGAGCAAAGCTGAGCGTCTGCGCCTGGAGTTCAAGCCCGTGTCTCCGCTACCATGGGATGCGGTTGATTCATCTGGCCAGAACAACGATCCCGTAGTATCGGATTATTATTCAACGCTGAATTCGAAGAATTTTGCGGCGCTGCAGAAAAAGTGCGTGTTGGGTATTCGGGTCACTCTGCGTACTGACTACGGTTGCACTTTGTGATCAGTCGTCGACGGCCATTGATTCCACATTCGTCGTATTATTTTGGACCCCCACCACCTGATTCGGCGTATGGGACTCCTCCTGTGGGCCAGATAGGCGTTCACCATCCACGCGACATAATTCGTATCGAGCGGGATTACGCAGGAGGGGAGCTTATCCAGTTCGCTCCTATATATCCTCTCGAGCTAGAGGGACGGGCAAGTTCACTCCTCGTAAAGGCTTTCGCTTTCTTTGTGAATTCATTCTCTTTTGTTGACAGATACCGGCGACACGATTCCTCGAGACTATCAACGACATCAACGAGATCCTGATATCTGCGCATAGCATCTATCGTTCGCTCCTATACAACGCCCTGGCCGTATTCACCTTACAATTGTCTACTTTACTCATGACGTCGCATTACACCAAGGTGAGTGCATCGTGTGGAGCATGTTATACGGCATGCTATATGACCATCGTGAAATGTGTTATAGGAAATGCGGCGGTTGGAACACAAGATTGCGGAACTTAATACCCAGGTATATAACCCGGTTGGTCTCAACATCTTGTGGCCACAGAAGGTAGCCTTCCTCTTCGTAAGCCTTCATTTCCGTCCTCGGTTGCATCCGGAATCTGACCGCGTGATTACCCCACAGTTGGAGATCGAGTACTATGTAAGACTCCTCTCATTTCGACCTGGCCAACTGTATTCATTGTTGTGCTCTTCAGTGATGTTACTAGGTCTTGGGATCTCATCACCTTCGCAGACACCCTGTCCTTATTCTCATCTCGGAGCCCTGGTACCTTTTGCATATACGCATCGCCCCTTCTAGCATTACTCACTCTTATTTATTGTATATCATTCGCTCATTTTGTCCCTCGCTCATTCGTCGATACTTATGTTCTTTCATCTTATCGCAGTACAAGGGTTACTTGGTTCTCGTCTTCTCTTCTCTTCCTTTGCGCTTTCCTCTAGTTCGAAATAAGATTGATGCGTTGGGGAACGTATCCACGGATTGGGATTCGGAAACAATGGTGGTCAGAATTCAGCTTTTAGGTAGGCATGAATAGACCTCCTGTGCCGCACGACCCTGGGATGAGGCCCCACAATTTTGTGAAATCCAGGAGTGGCTATCGTCAGAATCAAAAAAAGGAGTTGGGACCTGCCGCGACGAACTGCAAGCACCAGTGCTCTCGCGGGCAGGAGGCACCGCGTTGGTAGTTCAGGGGTTAACGTTGTCCTAAACGTGTGAAGAGAATGAATTCTCTCAAGCTCGGAGCGAACTTGGCTTGCACAGGCGCTCAAAAGACGTACCCAGAAGCGAACGGACCTCGGTTTTTTGTTTTCTTTTTTTCGGTAGGTATTTGGGAAACCAGAAAGGTTGGAGTATCCCCTCACAGAATATGCACGACCGAGACGGGACCGCCGATTATTATTTCGTACCAGTGACTCTTCTGCAGTTTAGTGTGTGCCGTCGAGTGAAAGATCTCGGCGAAATGCTGGAAAAATTCTGCCACACCGTAGAACATGGCCGATCGTGAGGCATTGGGAACGAGTCCCTTCACGAGGGGGTTCTTGCTGATTGGCAAGTTCATGAAGGGTCAGAGATAGCGGGAAGGGCTGGTCTTGGATCTGTGCAAATATGGTTGCATTCTCACTGACGCGACGTCGAGGGAAACGGAAGAAGAGCAGGGTCGGTGAAGGCGCAGCACAGTAGGAAGTTGATGGGACGTGAATGAGGATGCATCGCGGCTACCGTGCGGTGATTGGAGGATAGCTAGGAGTCCCCACAAAAGCTTTACGCCCTGCAGGAGCGAAATAATGGAACCTCGTGGTGCACTATGTTTCGGACGCCACAACGCTGTAAAAGCGCAGCACGTTTATGATCAAAGATCAGCGCTAGTACTCGAATATGAAACCCTCAGGGTTCAGTGTGATGAGCTGGGGGAATCATTTGAATATGTTTCCTAGTTGGGTTTGGAAGTTCCTGGTAGCTGTGATGGACGAATGAATGACTCAAGGGTCTCGCATGGCATGCGTGGCTTGGCCGCAGCTTCAGGACAAAAAGTCGGACGAGCACTTTACCCGTGCAGTCCATACACCGCCATCATCAGACAGTGCTCCGTGCTCAGAGGGCCGTGCCTGAAGTAAACAGTGCTGGAGCGTGGATGGGTTGATCAGTGACACTAGTAGACATGCTGAAATGGCGATGGATATTAATTGCGTTCGCACCTCGGGATAGGCTCTAAATTGTGACATGTACTTGGAATCATTGGGTGAAGTGGCTACCGGTACCGTACATGTTCTGATGTTCTGATGAGCCTCCATCAAAAGGTGACTGCGTCGTCTAACCCAGGCCGACTCTCATTCGACGAGGAGCAACGAAAGGCACGGAACAAGGGTCATAGCTAACCCCACTTAACTTTGAGCCACATGTGCCGAGGACGCGCATGCCGACGGCATCGTCGAAACGTTGTCACGTAAAATATGTAATAACCATAATTAAAAAATTAAGTTAAATCCCTATCTGTGGCTTTGTCATCCACACCTACGACGTAGTCCTGAATTTCTCTAATCTACCGCTACTACCACACCGACATAAGCCTCGATATCCAGGTCGACTCAAGGTCTTTGTCATTCGTCCTTGGCTGCCTGAGAAACCCGCTTTCACCTCTGAAACTGACCTTGTGAGATAACTGGGCAAATGAATTACTCCACTATAAATTCTCTATGGGATCTCTCGCAAGCCCCCTCACAGTTCTCTCAACTTCCAGACGACGACTTCCTGGCCCTTCTCCAAAAACAATTCCCCTCTTCCATCACCGAGTCCAACGACCCTAACGATGGGAGCGTCAACCCGCAGAGTATCCACAAACAAGAGATCCCCCTTTCAGGCCTTACTCCCCCCTCCGATGACAGCAGCCCAAGTCCACCGAGTAACGACGATCCTGGCTCAAGGCGCCAGTCCGTCTATTCTCGGGGAAACGATAACGAGGAGTCCGCCTTGAAGCGCAAGGCAAGTGACGACAACATGGACCCCGGTCCGAGTTCAAAGAACCAGCACACATGTGCGTATATCGAACTTCTTTCTCATGTTCAACTCCTCATTCGAACGTGTCGGTGGTAGCCGAGGAATCGAGTGCCGTGAAAAAGGGACAGCCATCAAGGCGAAAATCGACAGGGAACCCTCAGGTTGGTCTATCCCCGAATCCGGGCCGTCTACTTGTATTAAATCGATTCAAAGGATGAAACGCGGCTTTTGAAGCGCAAGGAGCAGAACAGAGCTGCCCAGCGTGCGTTCCGAGAGCGAAAGGAGAAGCATGTCAAGGATGTGAGTGTTGGCGCCTTACGGCCCCTTTTCCGTGAGACCTCATATTGTACATTAGCTGGAAGACAAACTAGCCGCCCTGGAAGCAAAAAACGAAGCAACAGAAATAGAAAATACAAACCTACGCGATATCCTCTCACGGCTTCAACAGGAGAACTTGTCTTTGAAGCAGGCTCAGTTCACGTTTTCGGTACCTAAACCCCCACAGGCTTCGACGTATGCAGCTTCGTCAACTATACAACAATCGCCATTTAGTTTTTTTAAACACGCGTCTTCCTTTCCTCCCGTGGCCGGCCCTTCGCAACCATCTCGGGAGCCCCCCGCATTTGATGGAGTGACCGATTTAAGTTCGCTCACAACCTTCGATCCATCAATGCTTAGCATACTTGATGAACCTTTGGAAGTTCCTATGCGAACCGACCACAACAACTCTCCGTATGGGCAATATGCCCTGCCACAGAGCTACAAGACTATTGCTAACAACCCTCTCCTCATGTCCTTTGCTGATGAAACCCCATCATTAGCCACGACTAATACTACCACCGCTAACTCCTTCGAACCATTTAATTTCGTTTTCAATTCGCCCACGAATCCATGGACTTCTGCGTCACACTCCCTTCCATCCAATCAAACCCACACACAGAGCGATTTCTCACACACAAATCCAAGTCACAGCCTCGATGAGTTGTTTGGAGGTAACTACATGGGTAACCAGGGTCCTCTCGATTTCAGTGCTCTAATCGATAGTACTTCGATGTCCCCTGTGGTACACGGCAACAGCGGGAAATCGGTGTCGCCGCAGGGTTCTGTGTTTTCGCAGCCCTCAAACTCCACCAATTCTACCTCGTCCCCTACATCAGCGAGTACGTCCAACGGGCAGAGTCCTTTTAGCTGGGCGACGATGTCCCGATCCGCTGAAACTCCCCCTTCCGCGTCCGAGTCTACTCCAAGCAGCACCACAGCAACATGCCGCCCTGGGTTCTTCACTCGTGAAGACGTTGCCAAGCATATCGCCGAAGAAGGTCAATCACCTTTTACCAACCCTTCTACATCCACGGTTCATAAAGCCACTGACTTCAATGCGGGGAATATAATCGCTTGTAAAGGCTCGAATTTCCCCAAGACGAAGGAGAGTCCGGATAATATCGAGGTTCTTAAGGCGTGGCGCTGTATTACACAGCATCCCCATTTCAAGGTTTGTCTATCTCCCCAGGTTTTATTATTATTGTCATCTTCGGCGCCTTATAACTGAATCGACCGAATAGGATGCTGATATTAACGAGCTGTGTGCGGAGTTCACAAAGAAAGCTCGGTGTGACGGCACCAAGGTCGTGCTGGAACCAGAGGCGGTGCGTCACATCGTCGAGACTTTCAAGTCAAAACAATCAGAGCAACAGACTTCATAGTCGCGGAATTCGGTTCTTTGTAGTTCTATTTAGCATTACCTCGCCCTCGTTCTATCTACCCACCTCGTTCACTCTTGCTCTTGCCGTCGTCTGTATCATCAGTTATCCCTTCGTTAGACTGTCTATCGCCGAGTAGTCGCTCGCATCCTACTTATATTCCAATCCACTGGGCCAATTCGTTGTACACAGTAATTGTAACGTCTGCACAGTGGGGCTACATTGGCTCTGCCGTCACATCCTTTCCTCCCATGTCTATCGGGACACAAATGTAGATCTTGCATTCTTGTATTTAAGTACATGCAGCAGCAAACGCGGTGGAATGAACTATATCTCAGAGAAAAGCTCGGGCTTGTAAGCCCCAGATCCGTGCATACTCTCCATTCTCCTTCAACAACCCTTCGTGTGTCCCTTCTTCCATGATCTCAGAATCGTCCATGTACCTGGAAGGGCGCGCGCGAGGGGTCAGCCGTCAGCCTTGGACCGCCCTTCACACTGCAAACGGGGCAAGATGAGGTGCAAGGCTCACAATATAAGATCCGCGTGGCGCGTCAAGTTTCCAAACCTGTGAGACGAGAAAATCATCGTTTTATTTCCCCGCAATGCTCGAAGTCTTTCGAAGAGGTCTAGAGAGAAGATGAAAGGAAAACCAAGCAATCAGATTCCATGGCTGTAGAGAGAGAGATGATTGAAGTACCATGTTCTGCAGTGGGATCGAGAGAAGCGCTCGGCTCGTCGAATAGGAGGAGACCCACGGAGGACTCGGTCTCTGAGACGAGTGATCGCATGAACGTGCGTGCACTAATAAAATGGTTGGCCGGGGTGAAATCAGTACACGTGTATCCGCAAAGGAAAGGCAAAACCGCAAAAAAAAAAAAAGACCGAGGGTCCGACGATTAGGATCAGTACATGTACACCGCGCCGCACGGACTGAAGAAAAAGGGGAAACGCATCAGGTAAAAAAGACACATACACAGCCAATCTTTGCATCTGTCCGCCACTCAGCGTCGCTGAATCGGTGGAACGCATGCCCCCTACGCCCCTCACGTGGCTGTAATCGACCTGGCGCCCAAAAAGCGTTGTGGTGCCCTCGGGGAGGGAGGAATAGTAGTCGTGGGTCGGTCGGTTGAGGTACGTGTCGAACCCTTCGGGGAGCTTGTCAATGAAGTCTTCGGCACCTCCGAGACGGGCTGCCTCTCGTATCTTGTCTTCGTCTTGACTGAGGTTGGGGTTGCCAAGGGATATGTTCTCTTTGATCTGCGAGGGGAAGAAGGGGTTGATACGGATGCGGGATGACCGTGACGGGTGGTGGGAGAAAGCTTACAGATAAGGGGAAGTAGGTGTAATCCTGGAAAAGAATTGACATCGCACGGCGTAGGTCGGCGAGTTTGAATGTCTTGATGTCTTGGCCGTCGATAAGGATCATGCCTCCTGTTGCATCGTAAATTCGTGAGATCAGTTTCAAGATCGTGCTCTTCCCGGAACCGTTTACCCCGACGATGACCTATGCAAAGGGAGGTTGAGAAGTGTGGGCACCACAGTTAGAAGGAACGCACGCAGAGCTGTCCAGCACCAATTTTGAAAGAGACGTTGTGCAAAGCATACTTCTCAGTACCTGGGTATCGGAAGGATACATTCCTATGGGCACGTGGAATGATGTCGTTGAAAAGTCGGTTCGTTGATGGCAACACACCATCTGGTTCTCACACGTACCTGAACTCTACTGAAACCCCAAGGCCAAGCGTCTGTTGGTTTTCGGGAAAGGGTAATTTCCCATCTATGACTCGATTGGGAATTTTAGATATTTCGTACAATTTCCGTACGCTTGCGAATTGTTCAGCAAGAGAGAACGATTCTCCGAAGAGGCCGAAGAGGCTCGAGCTAAATGAGTTTGCCGTATGGTTGATGAGTGTGAGAGAAGCTAGTGAGATAGGTATTGATGCCGGGTATTGGACGGCCCGGAGAGTAAAGACGATCTGATGCGTATGCTCAGGAAAGACATCAATAAATAAGATAGCGGGCCCATACCTGGGGCAGCTCGCGCATCGGCTCGCGAAGGATGGACATAAATGTCAGGCGATCCCTGACTACATAAGCACGTCTCATTTCTGGAAAGTCGCCCGCGTCATCCCCGACACGGCTTGCAGCCTCCCGGTATACTGTCAGCAATCAGGAAATGTTCATTTGGCGTTGAGAAAGGGAAGCATACGTCTTGTTACGTGTTCGCCGAGGCCACCAGCGACGACTTCTTTGCGATGCGAAGGGTTGTCCACGAGGTGCTTGAAACCTTGCATCCGGATGTAATCTTCATTTTTTGTAGTTGCAGCCCACACTTGTCACCGATTTCATATCAGAACGTGGGGTAAGGAAGTGGATAGAACACGGGACAGACCTAACGACTTGAAAGCGAACCGCCTCACGCTGAACCACTGGAATAGTGACTGAGAAAAGCTAAGCACGGCAAGGAGAGGGCCGTCTTGTTGGTCACGTAGTACCCCAATCAGGACGGAGACTTGGGACAGTAGACGGATCACTGTCATGATGACGTTTGAGGTAACCTCAATGGTCTCCCAAGCTACACTGGATTTCCAGGAAGTAGACCAAGCAGATTCAAGTTGACGTTGTACAGCTGGGTCTTCCGACGTTGGGACGTCGAGACGCGCCATGGCATGGAATATATGGGAAGAGTAGAATTGCTTGATTGCCATGTTGAGGGGAAGAGATATGCGACTCCTGGAGTATTGTAGAAGACGTTCAGCTACTGCACAGGCTACGCGTCCTGCGGCAACTTGAAGGAGAACATCCTTATCGACGCTACGTTTTTCGACGGCAGTCTCTACCTGCGGGGAGTTGGTACAGCAAAATTGAGTAAGATGACATGGAGCATACCAGGTGTAGAAGCTGTCCAGAATACCTGTGAAGTCACTAAGAAGATAGACACGTGTCCGATGTGCTGGCCACTCACCAGAGAGAAATGGCAGGTATGAGGGAGGCCGCTATCTCGACCAGGAAGTAGAATGTCATCAACATTGAGCAGCGTCGGATGTTGCAAACATCCTTGAGCATCCTCCAAACATACGGGAGGCCCTGGATCATCTGCGACGCAGTCTCCAGACGTGAGGCCCCTGGGATGCGTAAGTCGGACTGCCTCTCCTCGTACAGGTCCCAGACGCCGATTCGGGTGTGTTTGATGCGAGCCGCGTCTTCTGGGTCAAATACACCAGCTCTAGCAAGTGGTTTTCGTTTTCTTCCGCCCATGAGTAGAGGATTTTGTGGATCAAGTTCGTAGTGAAAATGCAAACTCGTACGTGTCGGCTAGCCTACAGCTTATCCGACACCTTGAAGGCTTGAACTTCGGACCCAAAAGGGTCACGCGTTTTACTTTGTACACCCGCGACGACTGTCAACAGCCATCGCGACGTCCACTGCACCCACTAGCATTTTAACAACTACCATCCACCTGAAAACACTGCCAATCCGTGGTGACCTTCACAACGAACTGATTCATCACACCAACGAAAGCTTGACGACTACCAAGATGGCCTCGGACCTATCTTCCCTCCTCAACTCCTCGAGAGCCCTCAACTCTCATCTCTCAAGGCCAGATCTGCCCTCGGTGAACCTCTCGCTGGATCAGATAGAGGCCCAGTCCCGGAGACTTGTTTCCCGCCAACCAGGTGCACCTACCGACACCGATCGAGCGTGAGCGCTGTGCTACATACAACCTATGACAAGCGCCTGCTGACATTTCCTTGCCCAGAAACTATCTATTGGCACAGGCACATGTCGATGCCCCTGCTCTAGCTAGCTCGATTGCGCACTTGAATACCTCTACGACGTTCTCTCCGCTCCAGCCTCTGCAAGACACGGATGTCGCTGGGTACCTCCGCCACGCTCATGAGCAGAACCTTATATCCACCATTGAGGAGGGTAGAAGAGAAACGCAGGAGGATTTCTATAGGCTCCTTGAGGGCCGCAGTAGGAAGGACTGGGAGGCGAAGAAAAGACGGGTGTTTGAAGAACTCGGAGGTCGCTCGAACAGTGACCACAAGGCACTGGCGGAAATGAAGAAGAGCTTCCACGCCAGAGGAAGCCTTTCGGTCCGTGATACTTGCGCTTACAGTGCTTCGCTTTCTGACGTGTTTGATCGATAGGCCAGTACGGGCCCGAGTTTGACAATGCAAATGCAGAGCAAGATGATGGCGTACGACCGTACCATAGGCGAGCTGAATGCAGCTAGGCTACGGGGAACCTCGTGCCCTATCATTCACCTCCTAATGCAGGCTGCAGCAAGCCTTAGCGCTGAGGTACGATGAATATCTTCCACAACCATAATTCTATCCCTCAAATCGTGTCATCGTTTCCCTAGGCTTCGTCTTCTCAAATGATGTTCAATTTCCACGTTCTCGCGAAAATCACAGGCGAGCCTGTAGCTCTTCCTCCAGTGGAACACGCGGGTGCTCACATACTAAATGCACCGTTGTTCGAGAGAAAATACGCACGGGTGTACCTCGGCGATATGGATTCCCGCGAAGCTTCTACTCTAAGGACTCAAATTGCCAAAGGGTCCCGTGAGGCACTTGAGGACCAATATTGGGCCGTCATCGAGCGGTCGATTCAATCTCGACCTATGGAAGCGCGCCTCGGAGGGGACCCTAGCGTAGCGAACAAAATAAGGGCGTATCTTCTCATGAGGTACTACAAAAATGGCGAATGGGAAGATCGCATAGAGGTAGTTTGTATGCTATCCGTCTGTGATGGAAAGGCTAACTCTGTTGCAGCTTGTGGCCGGGCAGCCACTCTGGGCTAAGTTGTACTATCTCGTGCGGACGGGTCATGCACAAGAGGCACTCGACGAAGCATTGCGCTGTCAAGCGGCAATTGACCACCGGGAAGCCAGCTTTGTGAGCCATTTCAAGTCTTGGATTGAATCTCCGGACAGACGGTATGCGAGGTCAATTCTATGCCTCTTGTGCTCAGTCTAATCATCGACAAACAGGCTATCAAAACCGCATAGGGACCATCTACAGTCCGTTTATAACGCACATATGCTGCACTCTGCCTCAGCAGATCCGTTCAAGCTTGCGCTCTATAAACTTATGGGCCGACTGGAGCCTTCGAGGCGCAGTGCCCCCCAAGTTACCACGACGACTGAGGATTGGCTTTGGTTCCAACTCGCAATGGTAAGGATTATTTCTGTACTTTGACTCTCCATACACGACTAAAGCTGATTTGCACAGGTTGACGAGGAGGAAGAAGGTGGCCTCCGTGGACTCACCGAAGTTCTACTGAGCTACGGCGAACATCACTTTGATGCAGCCAGTAAGGGCATCTGGGCTGGTGTGCTGCTCATGTGCGGACAGTTCGAGAGGGTTTGTGATCGATGTATTGAATGGAAATCTCCCTACCTAACTTCCCTTCAAAGGCTGTCGCAGCACTCTGGGAGCGTCAAGAAACTGAAATCGAGGCGGTTCACCTTGCAATCTCCCTCGCGTACCACGGTCTTCTGCGCGTTCCTCCCCGCGCCGAGACGTCAGACCTTGGTCCTTGTACGTCTTCATCGTTTGTGAAATGACCTCTCAATGAACTCGCCCACAGTAACCCTATCGCCTCTTGGTCCACCCGCTCTCAGCCTCTCCACCCTCATTTGGCGCTATGTCCGACAATTCGTTAAAATGGACGCTAAGGAAGCTCTCCAATACGTCTACTGCGTCTGTTTATCCGCAGACCAAGGTAATGGCGTCGGCAAAGAAAATTTGGAGAGTGCTTGGGAGCTTGTGAGACGGATTATCGTGTTGGCTCATTCGGGACCTGCGTGGGAAGAGCTTGTTGGCGGGTTCAGACCGGATGGAACGAAATTCGTATGTGTTTTAAATTCTTTGTTTTTCCTCTCTCGATGATGGATTTTTGGGGTTCGTGGGTACTGATACGCGTGGTTGGTAGAGCGGTGTCATCGAGCAAGGAGCTCCCCTCCTCCAACTGCAAAACACTGCCCAATTCAACGAGCAGATCCTTATCCGCGCCGCTCGCGACTCCGAAGCAAACGACCGTATCCCAGAAGCCATCAAATTGTACAACCTCGCTGGGGACTACGCCACCGTGATCGCGTGTCTCGCCCAAGCTTTGGGAAACACGTTGGCGTTGCCTACGGCTGGCGGCGAGAATGAGAAGGGAAGAGTGATCGAGAAGACGGCGGTAGAGATATTGAGACATTACGAAAGGATGAATAGGGCTGTCGGGAGGGATAGGGATGCTGCGGTTAAACTGTTGAGGGTCAGGGAGGCTCTCAATGCGAAGAATGCTGGTAGACCAGATGTCGCTCTTGAGGTCCGTATGTTGCTTTTCGAGCTCTGCCATCCTACGTTATCTTTACGCACTGACGGTGATTGTTCATCACACAGATCATGGAGTCAACGGATCTTATTCCTTTGGATGGTGACGTTGCGAAGATGACTCGGAAGGCAGAAGAATTCAAGGATCTTCACGATGCGCTCCAGCGGAATCTGCAGGTTTACCTTCCGCTTATGATGGATTCACTCGCAGCCGTGTACCAATCGGTGAAAGCCTCTACTGTTGCTGAAGCTACACGACAGATGGTGAGCCTCCCGCGTTCTTCACAGGTGTTACTAGTCTAACTCGTCGGTTTCAGACTTTGGCATTACTACGGAAGAAATCAAGATCAATGATGGTGTTTGCTGGTATATTGAAGTATAGGATGTCTCCCGATGTGTATTCATATCTGGCAAGGCTGGACGTTGAGATTGCGTTGTAAAAGCACTCCATACATAATAAATAGCCTCGTGTGACTTTGAACTCGGAGCGTCTGTCTCACCTTGCGATCTGTTTTCATTTTTGAAATCAACGTACCTGATGACCACTGATAAGAACACAGTATGCCTCAGGATGTGTGTTGTACTGTCGTCATGAATCAAAGTCATCGCTGTGCAGGTACGAGATCCTCCCCGTCTTCATCAACATCGACCTCGCCATCGTATGCCCCTTCCTCGTCCTCCTCAGTGGCTTCTTGTGGAGCGGTTCTCTTTTCACTACTTGACTGACTTTGACACTGGATCAAGCGGAGTCAGTGCAGGTCGATGTAAAAGGGTCAAGGCTCACATGATACACCGCGGTCCAATACCCACCCCAGTACATCGCACTCAGCGCGTTGCTGAATGCTTCATCTCGGCTTACCATAGTAGTCGAAGACGCAGGTACGAAGAATGGAGAGGCGGACTGAGCGACTTGGGCGGGTGCTCGGGGCATAAAGTCGGAAGGTACGGGGAGAGAAGGGTCGTGTGTTGGCACGAAAGTGTGAAAGTCGAGAGGGGCGGTATTGGATTCTTCCTCGGCGGGTTGAGGTGGGATGTTCGTGGAGGGATGCTCCGGAACTATGGGTTTTGATTTGCTTGCTGTCGGTGCTTGGGTAGTGGGTGCTGTGTAGGGCTTGTTGTACCACCTGGAGAAGAGAGACGGGGTCAACGAGATGGAGTGATATGTGCGGATTGCGAGACGCACAGGGGTGATGGCTTGACGAGGTCTGTTTTCCACTCTTTCGAATTTCCATGGTATGCCTTGGGAGAAAGAGAATATACACGGGAGACACGGAAGAGTATACGGGGTGGAGCGTACCTCGTATTCAGCCTCAGCAGAATTCCAAGCATCGATGAGTGCAGAATCATCCCAGATTTCTTGGTGTGTTAGCTCTCTGCTCTCTTCTTCTTCCTCTTCGTCCATCCCATCGTTCCCATAGTCCCCTTCGCCGTCCTCGTATTCATACGCCTCTTCCTGATCACACGAACCAGAACCTACAGCTGCCCGATGCACCCCATCTTCACCATCCTCTTGCTCGTCATAAACCATGCCATCCGTCGGGCTTCCCGGGTCATCCCAGTGTTGGATAGGAGGGCGCTTGGGGTGGGTCTGGGAAGGAGTGTGTACGTGCTGGTGACTCCGTTTGCGCTTCTTGGGGGGAGGTTGGCGGTAATGGCCTTGGGTGGGCTGGATTGCCATGTATTTTGAGGGCCCTGTAGAGTCGTCAAGGTCGTACTGAATGCGTTGACGCATCGTGGACCGAATTCGATGTGTGAGGTGGTCGTGCAGAATACAGTATAGGACCAGCGGTCCGGCACTTGTGTCAACTTCTTGTAGTACATACTCGAATCTCACTATGGCGCCACCACAACATCTTCAACTAGTGAGCAAGCTGTCTGGCCATGTATATAGAGACAGCTGGTGTAGATTACATTGATGGATCTTGAATATAATCTGTTTTATCTCCAAAATACGACCAGCTGAATAAATTTTGTGGGCACTTAGAACTCATACAGACTGTAAAACTAAGGCTAGACAACAATTATACAACTTAAATCTTGTCGACCAGTCCATTGTTCACCTGCCAGAGACATGCCGGGGATCAACAGGTTTTGTGGTCCTATCGTAAATCTAATCCGTAATCAGAAACAAAGATACACTTAAGTAGGCTAGACCAGTATGATGATATGGAGTAGTGGGATTCCCAATGACGACAGCCAAAATGTTAACCACAGGCAGCCCACACTCAGAGAGATGAACGAACAGAAGTGGGAGGCGGAAGCAGCGCGGAAAAGACAGGTTTATAAGGATGAGCTTGCATCTTGGGAGGCAGAGAGAGACTTGGCAAAGGTGGAGAGGCGTCGAACTCGATGGACTCAACCAAAGCTGGGTAACTAGAGTCACTTTTGCCCAAGCCCGCCATTGAGAGTGTCCAGGAGTGTGGGCGACAATTGATGGGCTTATCAGTTGATGTTACGGAATGATAACTACGATCTTGCTGATATACTCAGTGGTGGTGTATATGCGATAGAGCATTGAATTCAGACTCTCTGCTACAAGCACAACAACACCATCGATATTGCCCAACTTTTTTCTAGAGATTACCTACGTATATATGAAGCCATTCCTAATGGCTGATCTATAAAACATTGTGATGTTGTGGAATGCGAGTCACTTGAAATTTTCTGGCACAAGTACTACAGTAGACTTTCTCATAATGCATATGGTTGGGAGCCTCAAAATCCAATGCATCATGAGAATTGTACATTATGAGCATGCATTTTGGCAGGCACAGAACCATACCTCGCTGAACTTTCTCTCAAAAATTTATGCATTATTCAATATCACCTTATGCATTATGAGAAAGTCTACTGTAGTGCCAGTCCCACATAATGTAGTGCTTTGGTACCATAGCATATGGACAGCTGTGGTTGACAAAAAGCTGTGCCAGACAGGCCAGCCAATTGTTGGCCAACCTACAGCCTGTAGTTGTAGGGTATGGATGGGCTGAGGTGGGAGAAAATCCTGTATGATAAGGGCTGGCTGAGTAGATATTTTAGTAGGGGCATTTTGAGTAACAGATGGGTTGATTGAGTTATGTCTGTGGGGAATGGACTGGCCAATATGGGTATTCTGTAGGCCTTGGGTGGGCTGAGGGATAGCTGTCCCATAGGTATTGGATGGGCCGAGGAATGGGTGACCTGTAGGTGTTGGATGGGCCAAGGGAAGGGTGACCTGTAGATGGGCCAAGGGAGGGGTGACCCGTATGTATGGGATGGGCCAAGGAATGGGTGACTTGTAGGTGTTGGATGGGCCAAGGGATGGGTGACCTGTATGTATGGGATGGGCCAAGGAATGGGTGACCCATAGGTATGGGATGGGCTAAGGGATACCAGGCCTGTAGGTATTGGATGAGCCGAGGAATGGGTGACCCATAGATATGGGATGGTGTTGAGATCTGGGTCCTCTGGGCTGTCTGGAGTTGTCGGGGCAGAGCGGACGTTGGCTTCAACTTATATGTTGCGCCCTTGTTCTGAGTTCAGTCTGGTATTTACGAAGGGTTGGAGTGATGGCGGACAGTGGAGTAACAGCAGAAGGGGATGTTGGAGGTCAGAGGATCAGAGGGATGACAAGAAGACTGGCTTCAGGTGTTGAGGGAGAGACTTAGGATGGACAGAGCAGAGGAGTGATCAGAGTTGATATTTGAACTGCAGAATATGAAGTACAAGATGAGTTTATATACTATGGGGACAAGTAAACATGGAGGGCACCGGAGTGCTGGAATGAAGCAGAATGTGAGTCAAGGATGTCAAAAAGATAGGATTAAGTCGGAAGGAGTCAGAATGAGTCAGAATCAGATTAATCAGAAGGTGGGATTATTAGATTGTCAAATGTCTGTCAAGTGTGAAGGATGAGGAACAAGGTATGGAAATCAGGGGTAAGAGAGATAAGCGGACATGTTAAGATGCAGAATCCTCCAGGCTGTCCGGAGTTGTTGGAGGCGGAGTGGACTTTGGCTTCAACTTATGTGTTGTGCCCTTGTCCGAGTTCAGTCCGGTATTTACAGAAGGGGTGGAGGTACAGAGTAACGGCAGAGCAGAGTAACGGCGGAATGGAGTAGTAAAGGGATTTGGATGTCAGAGGGTCAGAGTGATGACAAGAAGACTGGCTTCAAGTGTCGAGCGAAGGACTTAGGTTGGACAGAGAGGAGGAGTGATCAAAGTTGATATT